>JANZLK020000094.1:242196-252275 GCA_026937615.2 Erythroxylum glaucum
AAGATTAACCTAAAATCTCTACCTAATTATTTCCGCTGTGTCACACACGACATAGACTTCAACCATTAAACATAACACTCAATTATGCACCATACTCGACAATTTAAAGATACAATGCACAATCAAATAGCTCGAGAGTTCCGTGGAACGAAATGGAGAAACCAAAGTTACACCGTGAATAAAATGAGTCCAAATTCTTAGGATCTCGTGACCTCAAGCGGGCAGCCGAGAGAAGACTATAGGTCAACCTGCATGTGACTAACGAAACAAGTTCCTCTCTTGCCCAATCATAAGCAAATTTATGCTCAATTCAATCATATGCTCATACTTTCATGTTGTTTCTTCTTTTCATCTAATTCAAAATGTTATAACCTCTTTCAAGGTATAACATAAT
Organism: Erythroxylum glaucum; assembly: GCA_026937615.2. Taxonomy (NCBI): domain Eukaryota; kingdom Viridiplantae; phylum Streptophyta; class Magnoliopsida; order Malpighiales; family Erythroxylaceae; genus Erythroxylum; species Erythroxylum glaucum. Next base: position 242,591 of record JANZLK020000094.1, read on the forward strand.
CACAATGCATCACGTATTTCCAAACATTCACAACGATTTCAATTTCAAGCAAATCAGGATGAAACAAGAAAAGTTACAACTGATGTCCTTCGTTGCATAAAGTCATGGAACTTCCCAAATGCTATACACGTTTATTTATTGGTTCAATCAATTTTCTGTACAATTTTGGGGTACTAATTGTCAAATGCAAAGGTTGGCAGAGACTGTTGCAAGCTAGATTTTCCCGAATTATGAATCCAAATAATTGTACATTAAGCAAGATAACTATAAATTCCATTTTCAGATTGGTTGGACATCTAAACATGAAGACAACAACCTTCTCTGGTACTCTAAATCTGTGTTATAACTGTTTTTGTAGCCCTCATCTGCCCCTTGAATAGAAGCTATTCGCTTCCCCTTGCTGGAAAATGAATACGATGTTACATGGAAAGACGGTAATTAGACCAGGTAGTTCATCAGGGTAGCAAGTTCCAAGATGAAGCTTCTTTGCTTTCACTTTACTTTGTAAATGAAGATCTTTTTCTTTTTTAAAACTTGATTGCTTGTTATGGCAATGGTAAAGCAGGACTCGTCCTTTGCCAAAGTACAGGATGTTTACAATAGTAGAATAGACTTGGAAGTAAGGATGAACAAAGCAATAGATGAACATACAAATAGAAAATGTAATCACCATCATCAAAGGCTCTTCAAATCATCAGTAGGGAAGTACATCTTATACTACAAATATCGCCTGCTGACATTTCATATGCTCCCATTCGACTATACACCATGTATTACTGGAAGAGGGAAAGCAGAGATTTTTTGGTAATAGTCCAATTCTTGACAGATGGATCATCTAGCCCGCCCTCTTGCCTTTATTGGTGAAAATGAATGAACAGCAACCACCACTAGCAGCTCTGCATTATACAATTCAGTAGCAAATGTTACATCCTTCGTATCAAGATGAAGATTCTTTTCGATGAATGTCAAGGCAAGAACTTTATATTCAACTATCTACGTTTTGAAGAAAACAGGTTCAAAAGTTGTTTGTTGGGTAGCGAAACATTTGTTCATACATCTATTGTAATCAAACCAACACAGAAAAGTTTTGCAGTAAAAAAGAAGGAAGTTCAAGACTAAACTTACATATACCCGATTCAGGGAATAAGCCACGTTGTTTCTCTTGTATCCAAAAAAATTCTTTACTTAGCAACAATCTCCTTCATTCACTCTGCTTTATATAAGAGTTTGATCTAAGGTAAAGTATGAATAGTACCTGCTGCTGCTTCTGCTACTACTTCTGCTACAGGCACTGCTCTTAGAACTTTCAGTATTGCTACTAAATCCACCGCTCTGATCACTCTCTGCCGACTCTGAGTGTCTCTTCTTCCACCACTCTTCATGATCTATACCCTTAGCTTGTCCATCTAAGAATAAAGGCCTCGGAGAAACTCTTCCATCTTTTCTACCGTCATTCATGGCTGAATTTTTCTTTTTCTTGCTTCTTGATCCACAAGAGATTGGAAATACCATCTTCAGCAGAAACCCTCCATTTTCTATGCTTTGACTTCTGTTAATCTGCGCTTTCCTTGTACTCGATCCCTTCCCTTTCTCTGATCTTCTCCGCATATCTTCCCCCTCTTTTTCTTCTTCAACCTGAACCATAGGGTGCTCCACAATATCTTTCAAAGACAACTCATAACACCCTTCAGGCATTTTACTCACCATTTCCATGAGCTCCCTTTGGCCTCGGGCAATCGTCTGAGCTCTGGAAGAAGGAGACATACTCTGGTAATGAACTTGCCGATGGTGGGGGCTTCTATGAGGACTAGTCCGCCACAAAGGTGATGAATAAACGCCGGACTTATCATCATCCTCTACCTTGTACCTGGCATAATTCTCTGCTGTTTTTAGTGGCCGTACGCCAAACTTGGTGTCGCCATATTTGCCGCTTAATCGTCCTGTTTGATCCCAGAATTGGACATGGCTATCTGGGAATTTTGTACCAGGGTCTAGCATGGGGTTGTTTGTGCACAAAATTGGAAGGAAGGGGACGAAGAGAAAAAAGGGTATGTAATTGTAATTGTAATTGCAGTTTGTGGGGAGTTAGTTCGATGTAATGTTACTGTCTTCACCAAACGATCCGATGCGTCGTTATCTTAGAACTAAGTTCTAAATGCTGCAAGTCATGGAGATTAGGATGTTGTCAGGGTCTTGAAAGTCAAGGAATTCTAGATGGATGATGTGTGATAATGGGGTCCCCATCCCTTCTCCCATTTCTATTCAATTTTTCTTTTAACGTGGGCAAGACAAAGAGACAACATCCACTTCCCTCGCAGCCGTGTTCATACGTCTCTCATCTCCTACCTTAGTTTTTTTGCCTTTATTTCCCTAATACTTGAATATCTTTTCGGAGCCTCCACCGTACGGATTCACACTCGAGCATTCCTTAGCCCTACTAGTTGAAGGAATAAAGACTTTCTCCCCACAATAATTAAATTTCTTTTTAGATATGCAAAAGGGGAAGGAAGTCCGCACCTAAACAAACTTATGAAGTATTTGATATATAAGAAAGCACTCAAGCCTTTCCAAATAATTCTAGTGGTTTTTGTATGGACTGTCCCTATTTGTTTAAATTCATCCACGCTTGTTTGATAAAATAATAAGTCGACATGTGCATAGCTATGCATAAATTTAAGTATCTCTGGTATTATTCTGGTGAAGGCGATAGTTGTGTCTTACACCACTTCTTTATCATTTCTTTTTTGCCTACAACACACAAGACAATACACAATGGTTATGGCTCTCCATATCCTAATTATAATGCTGTTATTGGTCTCCGCCGTTTGCTTTTTTAAGCGGTGTTCGGTTCTCTGGTTTCCGTAAAAATTCCCATTTGAAATTATATCTTTCTGGTAATTTAATAAACTTTTAATTTGACCTTAACATAGCGTGCGATCTCTGTGATCATTCTTTTATATATGGTTATTGGAAGTAGTTAATTGCAATGTTTGGACAGGTTATCGTGTAATATGTAGGATAGACTTTATTACGTGTCTTGAATTGTTCATAAAAGGGTTAAAAATAAAGGAAATATAGAATGCCTGATTTCAGTTCCATCTAAACTTTCGAAGCAATTTTTGAGGTCAAAATAAGCTCCAATCTCTCGGGACCTTTACGAAAAGTGTTCATGTACACGCGGTTAATGCCTTTTTACAGTTTTCTCATGACGTAAACACTCTTAACAGATCAGAGGATCTACATATTTACTAATGATTTAAACAACTGCAGGAAACCTTAACTTTCATATAGCTTCTATATTGAGCTTCTCCATCACAAGCTCAATATGAGTCTAGTCCATACTAATAGGGATCCATTTTCTTCCCAAACTTCGACCCGTTGATTTAAATTATTTATTGAGTCATTTTATTACTTTTGTTTTGATCAAATTACGTAATTTAACCGATAAGTTATTGAAAAAACCTAAAATATAATTAATAGTTGTTCAAATTTATAAAGAAGGATAAAATTGTCTAACATTCTCCCTCTTGGACAATTATTAATTGCAATTTTTTTACTCAAGTTTAAAAGTAGTTTGAAAACTCGGTTAAGTCACACTATTGTATTGGCACCAAATTTTAAAAATTAAAAACCTTTGATCTAAAGGTAATGAATGTCCAACATTCCATCCTGCAAGGCTTTCGATATCAAAAAATATCAAACATATATGTCATGTGTAACACAAGTCCAATATAATCACAAATATCTAATACCCCACTAACATGAATGAAAAAATGGAGTGTGGCAAATTAGGATGATACCTGTATGATCTAATATATATCATTTTCATTTGTAGGTCTTAATTTCTCTAACTTGATGCTAAATTGCAGTAGAAAAATCTTGTTTTCTCTCACCGAATGCTAAACAACATTAGAAAAAACTTATTTTCTCTCACTGAATGCTAAACAACATCAGAGAAAACTTTTATGTTCTCCAACTGAATGCTAAACTACATTAGAGAACACATTTATGAGATTGAAAACTTAGATCCTGCATGTCATGTTAAATTTATGGATATCCGTACTAAACTGTATGTATCAAAATCACAAAGGCTCAAGGTCAATCTTTATATATAGCTCGAAAGTATGAGCATTTGATAAAATGATTTGAGCATGATTATGTGCTTCTGTTTGGGCGAGAGTGGAATCATTTTGTTCGTCATTTGCACATTGACAAGAGCCTTCTTCCGGCTGCCCGCTTGTGACATATGAGCTCTGAAATAGACTCATTCTGTTCATGGTGCAAACTTCGGTTTCATCATTCTGTTTTCATGGAACCCTCAAGCCATTTGTTTGTTCATTACATCTTTGAATTGTCAAGAATGTTACATAATTGAGTGTTTTGCTTTGATGGTTATATGTATATGTTATGTTTATGTGACGACATTTCTTTAACTATGAATTTTGAGCTAAATTTTGAATTTGGTTGAGAATTTGAAAGCTATGAGTTTTATGCATTCAATATGAAATTTCTATAACAAATGAACATTTCAATGATTTTTGCTTATTCTCCGTTATAAACTTGTTACCCACGAATTTTTAAGCTCATCCCCTTCTGTCCCACCTTCAGGTGATGAGCAAGAGATGGAGTGAAAGAGAGTCAAGACATCACTCCAAATTTGCTTATGTTGCATTTTGAGTTTTGGAAAACACAAGGATTTAGTCACTTTTCAAGAATTTAAATGTAGTTCATGTAACTTTAGTATTTTGAGATTTGTGTTTATGATGTAATGTGGCTTGAAAGGCCATCATAGCTTTGTAAAACCCTTTTGTTTTGAGAATAGTGAGATGTGAATGACGAAATTTTTTTTGTATGTAATGTATTAAAGAGTACAATGTAGTAAAGATACGCTCATGTCTTTTGATATTCACAAGAGGTTGGGTTTCAAAAACGGGTCCCAACAATTGTAGTATTAGAGCCCAGTATTAGGATCTTTCATAGGCATTTTTAAAATAGGTGTCAAGTAGACTAGTGAAGAAGGAAAATGATATGTCAGAATGTGAGAAAAGGAATGTTTGTGGATATTTTAGAAATAAGAAATATAGCGTAGTCCGATAGTCAGACATAGATTCAGTATTTATGATTATGTTAGTGAGTATGGTGACGAAATCTTGTTATGGATATGTATGTAAATTGATAGGGATGTGAAAAGGTTTTCATGAATCGACTGAGAAAGAAATAGAGACATAGGGTGAGAATGACAAGATTTAAGGTGTGCAAGGAAAGCGGAGGAATTTATGATCAAATATAAGATTGTGTTAGTGAAATTGAGATTTGAATTTCAAGAGGGCTATATGTTTATGCTCCTAATTTGATTAAGAATGTATGTATGGAAAGTGAAGTAGGCGATAGTGATATATGTAGAAGTTCTCCAGGTTATGACGATCAGTTAGTAGGAGCACACATTTGATAATGTGGTTAAGTTGGCAAATAAAGGTTTATGGACATTTTGGTAAAGAAAAAAAAGTAATAGTATCTAGTTTTGTATGATAGATAAGAGTCCACCACGAGGGGTACATATCCTTTGAAGGTGATATAAATGTGAATCGGTATATTATCATGGATTGATTGAGGAAAGTGAGAATATGAGTAGAAATGATGAGATTAAAGTGTACAGGGCAAGTTGACATGACGTTGAAAGGTTGAACTTGGACTTAGAATGGTTGTGTGATTATCGATATAAAAGTTTATGGTTCAGTATGAGAATATATCTGTGGAATGGAGATTTAAGCTTCATATGGGTTATGCCCCTACAATTATAAATTGATTTGAGAATATAGAGGTGTGAGATGAAATAAATGACAATTGGAAGATGAGATGATGAGCGATATATGAAAAAGTTGTTGAGTTTAGGTTGATTTGCCACTGTGAGTGCACAGCTGATAGTGGGATCACCATGACAATTGAAAATATCAAGCATATGGGTATAATATGCATGGAGATGATAGAGGAAGCAATCAGTGACTTATTGAATAAATGCTAATTATAGTTCCTATAGTTCAAAGTTCAAGATGTGTTAGAGTAAGACGTGAGAATACTTATAGTGATTGATTGGGAAGGAATTGAGATTGTTAATGAAGTTATCATAATTTGAGGAAAAAGAAGAAGGACATGATTATGGCATAATCCCCATGATCGAGGACTGGCACAAAAGGAGAAGAGTTGTCTAGAATCGAATGGGATTAAAGTATCCTTAGTCTAAGCCACTAAAGGGTGAATCGACATAAATACATCTTTAGATAAGATGTAATGATTTTGGTGATACATGCCAAGGTATTAGAGTAAATGAAATTGTTTAGTGCCTCACAGAGCCTCATTACAAGGGATGTCCCGATAATGTAAACTATGGCTTAAATTGATCCTATTGAGATATTATAAATAGTTGAAATTGATCTTCTTCAGATACTAAGAATGACTCATAAGTAATTATAAAAAATAGTTGATTGATAAGGATTTCATGAACAGTGTCGATGATTGTAGCAAGAAACCTTCTTTTAAAGAAGAATTTCCCTAAATTGGGTTAAGTTGATCAGACGATTCAGTTTAAGAGTGGTCATTGAAGAATCAAATCGAAAATGAATATGTAATAAATCAAAAGTGAATAATGGAGTCATATCCCAAGCGGAGACTCAGGTATAAGAAGTGGAATATGCTACTGAGAGTGTATGCATTTTGTTTGATGTAAAGTATCCAACTCCATGAGTGGATGTCAAATTTGAGGTGACACTATTGCAAATGTGAGGAGAATAGAGGTCCACATTATATGCGATGTAACTATGTTCGGGAGATCCAAATTGAATATGAGGAAGTGATACCAACACACAAAGTGAAGTTTACAAATAAATTGAAAATGTGTGGAGGAATTAGTACGATTAAATAGGTATTTGAATAAGTCAGTGTGAATTAAAGGAAATCAAATGAAAAGAGAAAATCATTAAAGGCAAGAGGTCAAGTGGGAGACTAAAAATGACATGAGATAATATTACCTTAATTGAGGAATTAGTCACTTAAGGACACAAGGAAAATTTGAGTGATATCTGTTGGAATTAATAATACCCAATAGCATTATGATATTGAAGATTTAAGTGATCCAAGCAAAATTGTATCAATTAGTGACTGTGATCATAGATGGTATTTTGAGTGTGTTTGAAAAGTACATAGGGATGTTTTGAATATTTGAGGAATATGACACTAATGATAATAATATCATTTGGGGTTGAAGATTATGCAGTATATAATGAAGTTCCACATTAGAGATAAAGATACAATATGTTGTAATAGTATAAAGTGGTTTTTGTATGCATAAAGACAATTAAGGTCTTATGAGTTGTTTTTGATACATGATTTAGAATTGCTATGATAGAAATCACTTTGAGGTCTTGGAGACATTAGATGTACAAAGTCATTTCTAGAATGTACAAATGAGTGTTATACTGGTAAAGGTGGTGTGTAATCGGACACATTGAACAGACAATTCTATAATGAAATAGTGCAAAGTCAGATATTGAGGTTACCAAATCTAGTGCAATGGAGAGTGCAAAATATTGAGTGGAATATGGGGCAAAATGAAGTGTTACTAGTTGCATTAAAATTTAAGATCAATTCTATTGGAAAGAAGTAAGAAAACCTAAAAGATAAGGATTCAAAATTGTGAATTCCATAGAAGAAGTGAAAATGAATCTGAACTTTCGAGTGAAATCGGAAGAATGATATTTGGTGATCGAAATAAGAAGTATGGGTACCTGATAAAGATGTTTGAGTAAAGAAAGTGTTAGAGAAGCCTAAGTAACAACCTAAGCGAGACATCCTAGTAGGAATACGCTAAGATTGTATTTTCGCTACTAAGGAAGTAGAAACAAGTGGTTAAATGTTTGAATTACCTGCAGTTTTAACTATTGGGAATGTGTTTGAAACATATATTTTTAAGTTCATAGGAAGATGAGATTGAGGTATAATCCAAATTGACTACAAGTATAACAATTGTTATCATAGTGACATCATTAAAGTACACTATGAGACGTGGTATGATAGTAAGGGGTTGTTCACCCTTACATTTAAATGAAAAGTGTCTAACAATGGTCAAAGACCAAAATTGATTCGAGATACTGGTGACAAGTGAAGTGAATTTTCAAAGAAGAGATGAAGTGTTTTGTGAGTACTATCTTGGTAAGATGCGCTCAGATTTGGAGAAAAGATAAGTTAAGCTATTCTGAATCGGTATATGCGAAAATTATTATGAGGTAGTATTACTGATAAAAGATGTCTTAGATTCACACTATGTGATATGTAAATAGGTTAAAAGATTTGTGAGTATGCAATGAAATAGTCAAGATAGTGTGATAGCTGAATCAGTTATTGAAGGATCTATTGAGTTATCAGCTATGGTCATTTGGAAGAGACTATTTGAGTGATGAAGTATATAGGAAATGGAGAAGCATATGAAGAATTAATACCTCTACCGTATTGATCAATCAGATGAAAATTTCGAGGACGAAATTTATTAAGGGGGAGAATTGTAACATCCCATCTCCATATTAAGGGATAGAATCCAGAATTCAAATGAAGAAAATAGCAATGTGAGAGTTAGGAAAATTTTTTTGCATTTCATGCCCAGCAACATGTCATCATACATGTATGTGAATTTGAATCTTTGCACATACAAAACTAAGTGTATATGCGTTCATTGACAACTTCCAAATATGATTATTTTAAATGTGATTTTATTAAAAATGAGAAGTAGAGGGAGTTGAAAGAGTGATCTTGGTATGAGCAGTGATAAGGAAAGATTTGGAAACAAAAGTGGTGGTTGATCTGGAAAAATGTTCACTGAGTATGCTTCGGTCTATTAGCCATAACTTTTTCTCTAGTTATCCAAATGAGAAGATTCTTTGTTTGGATTAAACTAAAAACATATGGCTACATTTCTTATGAGATATTGAATTTCAATTCTGTCTCTAAGAGTCTCAAAAGTTATCATGATGTGAGAACTGAGTGAAGTACGTAAATTGCATGGAGTTTAAGGCTTGAAAATTTTGGAGTTTTCAAAAAGTAAGTAGTGAATAAATCCCTTAGAGTAGGGGATTTATGAAATAAAGTTGATGAATTACTATCATCTGCATGTAAATGGCCTTTATGAAGTTATAGATCTTTCTGTTATCTTTCCAACAATATATAGTATGAAAACTTGGACATCTGAGCTGAAAGTCAGGGTCCTTGTAAGGGGAGATGTCGAAAGCGAAGTTGTTTCTTCTGTCTTTTTGCTTCTTCTATGATGACATCATTGATGACGTCATCTTTTTCTATGTTTTGCTTCATCTGAGTTTTGCTTCTTCTGTGTTACCGTTCATGAACTTCTTCTGTGTTACTGTTCATGAACTTCTTCTATATTTTGTTCCTTCTTAGTTTTGTATCTTCTACCTTTTGTATCGTCTACCTTTTGTATCGTTTGCCTTTTTATCTTCTGTGTTTTGCTCCTTCTGGGTTTTGATTCTTCTGTGTTTTGTTGACGTGTCTTCTTTTGGGTTTTGTTCCTTTTGGGTTTTGATTCTTCTGTGTTTTGCTGACACGTCTTCTTCTGTGTTTTGCTTATGTGTCTTTTTCTGAGTTTTGGTACTTCTGGGTTTTACTTCTTCTGTGTTTTGCTGAC
>JANZLK020000094.1:406491-419535 GCA_026937615.2 Erythroxylum glaucum
AAGAAGAAGAAGGAGAAAAGAAGAGCTTTGGTCTAGGGTTTGTGATTTCTATGAGTTTTAGAGGGAGTTTGAAGAAAATCCAAGAAGAAAAAGGTATTTTTAGAAGTTGCTTATGTGTTTTGTTTCGGAGACAGGGACAAGAAATCTTATACCACAGTTTTGAAAGGAAAAAAAATTTTCTGTCCCTATAATTGAAAACAAAATAAAAAATAGTTGGGACAACAACTAAATATTATAGGGTATAAATTTTTTTTTATATTTTATCATCTGTCTCTACCGACAGAGACAACAACCAAAGATTGCTTTATCTCCAAATACAAATACAAACCGAAGTAGGAAATTTAATTTCGTTTGAACTAAAACCACTGATCGTAAAATCTACTTTGGATATATGTATACCTGAATGTACCAAGTTAAAAGAGTCTATTTAGTATGGTGTGAGTTAAACGACGTTACCTTTTTTAAATTAATTTTGTTTATTGGGGGAGTACATTAAGCTGAGCTGAACTTTGTATATTAATTAATTTAATTATTGATTAAAACTACGAAAGTCAAAGTCATTGGCAAGTCGGATCTGAGGGAAGTGAAGTGATTTGAAATTGGGAACCACACATCATAAGTCGATTAGGAACAATAACAAGAAGTTTAATATTGAACCTTTTAGCCTGTAATAGTAACTCAACTAATAACAATCAAACCAAAGCAATGGCTTCTAGACTATTGGTCTGATGGAAACTTCTTCCATACTCTGCCTACACTTTCTACTTAAAAGGTAGAGAAAAAAAAAATGAAAGAAAAACTGATTACAAACGACATGATGGAAATCACTGTCTGAAAAGTGTAAATATTGATAATGCGTCTACTTATGTGTTCTGAAATCGGACCACAACACAAGTAATGTTGTCTGAGCTCCCTCGTGCATAAGCTTCTTGTATAAGTTTTCTTGATGCAGCCTCGGAATCTGTTATATCCTGCACTAGGTCCACGGCATCCTGAAAGATAGACTAGATTGTCAGTTGATACAGATGCTTTTCTAACAGGAAGACAACTAGGATTCCTAGAAAACATTTCAGAAATAACAAGGCTGCTGCTTTGTCCTGCATAAGCGGTTATTTATACCAGGAAAGGAAAATCCCAGGCAACTACATCCTAAATCCTGAACTAAATAGCAAAACATAATGACGCTTGCTGTTGTATTATTAGGAAATAAGTATTTTCCATCAATCAACAAGCATACCTTTAAGTGCAGATTTTTTTAACGGTCTGCCTGTAAAGACCACAAGTTACATTCCTCCACTATGCATATATATACATACTAACACAGCCCACAACAGTAACAACTAACTCATAGCATTAAGCAATGTATTTCTTCAAGCAACAAAAACTGACCTTATTTGACAAGACATTCCAAAGCCCATCACTAGCGATTATTAAGAAATCCACCCCGTCAATTTCTTCTTCCTGCAAATTCCAGGAAATCACACAGGAGCAACAAACACAAACTAATGACTGAGAAAATCTGCTAACCAATTAATAGCATCAGCAGCCAAACTATGCAGTAATTAATGGTTTCAGACGTAATTTCAAAATTCACAAGTACCTCTATGTGAAATTTAAATGTTATATTATAAAAGATAAATTCTTCCATGGAGGAGGCTCCTGTAAGCTCCAGAAGTAATTCTAGGAAAAAAAGAACCTAATCCATACAGTTCTAAAGGTTTATTTGCAGTGGACGAAGCTAGGGTCTTTATTTAGTTCACATGCAATACAGAGACATTGGGAGGAAAATATTTAGCTTACGCATCTTCTCTTATTTTGTAGTCTGAATGGATTCTTGTAAAGATGTTGTGCATGCATAAGTCTTGACAAATGTCATTTTCGTTTTTTCAACAAACATCAAGCAGTTTCAAAAATTAACCTGTATTTCTGGCTCAGCAACAACATACGGCTTAAGCAGTTTGTCCCCAAATGCTCGAGACACAGCAAGAACACCTCCAACCCGCCATGTTCCTATCATTGTTTCAATATATTAAAGGAACTGTATTAACTACTCCATTTGAAATGTTGCAAACAGACACAATAGCGAACCTGATACGTCATCATCAATATTATCAAGCAATCTACTAAAATTTTGACTCTATATGATTGCATTACACAAGTCGTTATTGGACACCCACCACTTTTCACCGGTTAGAGAGGCCCTCTTTAATACATTAAAAATCTGCAAGTCATCTTAAGAAAAATATTGAAGCAACTTACAAGTTAAACAATTCAACTAGATGCCAACATGACAATGTGAGTGACTAAATGTTTAGACGATACATTACTTAATACAAGTAAGCATCAAGTAAACAAGGTTAAATTTGTTCAAGTCATGCTAGAAATTACATGAACTAAAAATTGCATAGTACAACCTCGAAAATGTTGAAGACAATTAACTTGATTATGCATGACAGAACTAATAAACATTCAAAAGTCATTAATTGCTTAGAATTGAACAAAATCGCCACCATGTTCAGCTCACCTGCCCAAATAATGAAACCTCCAGCTTCTTCAATCCTTTGTCGCTCATCAGATCTATCAGGTTTGTGATCAATTGACAATGGTATGGCTACAAAAGGGCTAAAATGTTAGTTAAGGGAAAGGATAAACTAATTTTGCAGCTACATGTCACTCAATTAAGCACTCATGCTGTTTATGCACGTCATTTAGACTTTAACCTAAGGACAAAGAACAAATGAATTCCTCAAATTATGGGATTCATTAAGCAGTTATACCACTGGATCCTTCAAGGCAACCTCAATGTCTTTCGGAACTTGTACACTATCAAGTGTGGTAGTAAAAGTCCTGAATTGCTGAGACAAGCTTGAGGATGTTAAGTACTTACAATGAGCTAGTGCATGACGATAGAAAAACTCTTAGCCTATTGTTGTCCTGGAACTTAAAGAAAAGAGAGAGATAGAGAAGGACAAGAAGCAACCTGAACCAGCTCTTGAGGCAACCACTCTAGAATCGCCAACATTTGCAACGAGGAGTCGATCCCCCAAAAGCACAGCAGTTGATGCAGTTGATCCAGCATCTTTTTGCTGGCCTCTTTCTTCATCGAGGTATTCCGCATCTGTTTGTCTAAATGCTTCAACTACATTTGAACAGTAAAACTTAATATTGGTCCACAAGTAAGATAGAAAAATCAAGCATCACATATATTATGACGAAAAGTTCCAGAAAAAGCATACCAATTGCTGTCTTTGTATCTTTGATAAAATCTGGATGGCTACTCAAATTCTTGAACAAGTTGTTTTTCAGATATTCTGCTGTTCTGGCACCTCCATGACCTAAAATGATAAATTTTCAACACAATAGAAAAATATAATAAAATTTTCAACACAATACAAAAGTAGAATATCAATATAAACAACTGGTACTTCTATGATATTTTTGTTCCTCCTACTATACTCAATTAGAATATCAATATATGTTGACATAGCATGTTGAGTTGTTTCATTTGTGTATTTCATGTCATCATAGTGCTAACGTGGCATGATACATTTGATTTTCGTCAACATAGTTAACAGAAAAGACTTGATTAGAGAAATTACTAACGTTGGGGGACTTAACTACAGAAAATATAGAAATACTTAGTTGGGAAATTGAGTATAGTAGGAGGACCAAAAATATTTTAGTCCCTTGTATGATAAAATTTGGATGGTTATTCAAATTCTTAAATAAGCTTTTTTTTAGATATTCTGCTGTTCTGGCATCTCCCTGGCCTAAAATGATAAATTTTCAACACTACAAAAATAGAATATCAATAAGCAGAATTGGGACCTAACGACCTTCCCTTCATGGTACAGAGTACCAATGACGAGTATATAATCTAGACATAGTAAGGGAAGGCTAATGCCTCCTTTCTCACATAAATGAGCAATTTTACAGAGATCGATTGTTAAGAAGAGGTAAGTAATAATCCAGATTTTTCAAAATAAAAGCAAAAGTATTCTCCTTGGTAAGAGCAAACACTTTAATGTTAGGACTTTTTACTAAGGTTACATAGGTTACATACGGGAAGGAGATTTGTTAGAAGGACAAAAACAGAAGGTCAGATTCTTTTTGTGAAAAAGCGAGATCATACATTTTCAATAGATTTTGAACAAGGCATGCTATTAATTAGAGATGATAGCTGAGGGCATACCATCAAAAACGCCAAAGAACGCAACCATTTGACCGTCAACTTCTGATATTCTTGTCTCGTAGAAGTCCTCCATTGAAGCTCTCTTACCCTTAAAACTTGAATATCCATAACTGAACTTCGCAGTACGGGCACCATTTAGAAAGCTAGTAAAGTAAACAGCAATAGGCGTAAATTTTACCACTTTGCGATTTTTGATTGCGTTTTATATCTCCTTGAGCAAATTTAAAACGAGAATGCAATCTTAATAACACTCGATAATTCTCCACGAAGATACATTCTTTCTCAAGAATCTTACTTTCATAACCTAAATAGCTCTAAATTCATCAACATTTAATCCACCAAATACAAGATGAAGTATCAGCTCTTAAAACCTCATAACACACAAACACCAAACACGAAATTTTCGAATATACGGCAAGTTGAAGTATGAAAGCTCAAATAAAAAAAAAAGAAAAGAGAAAAACTCCGAGTTTACCAGATCGAAGAAGTAAAGGAAAAAGAAAAACGGAATTAGTTACTGAAATGAAAATGAAGAGATGGGAAATGAAGGAGAAACCTGATGCCACCCCCACTAAAGAGAGAATTGGGATCTATACGGGATAGCATAACGTCCTGGTATGTTTGACTGAGACGGGACGGCGGCGGACGGGTGCCTCAGCATCCGCCTGGTGACGAGGACGTGAGGAGCTGCAAAGGAGTTGAGTCCTTGGCTTGAGATTGAGAGGGGAAAGTAATGGAAATGGAATGGAACATAAACATCTCAATGAATGTAAGCTTCACTTTTTGGTTAGCATTATTGTTGTTATGGATATGGTTATGGTTTTGATTGATTGATCAGATCCAATTGTTGGTTTGTCCACTTCTTTCCACGTCCCTCACTCACCTGTCCTCCTCACCGCTTAGACTTGGACTACAAAGTCAAAATACAACACATGCACAATTTGTTATCTTTTTTTTTTTTTTTGAAAGTTCCTTTATTTAAATTATGTTTTAATTAAAAGTTACATATTTTTTATTCTCTCTTTCATCATTTCATGTCATGTTTATTTCTACTTTAGTAGAAAGGAAGTACTAATGTTCTCTAGTTTGTTTGTAATTTGGCAAGCAAATGTGAGAACATACAGGCTACAGCCAAGAAAAGCAAGTACAATATCATTTCATTGTGTTTTTAAACATTGTTAACATACCCGTTCGAGCATTTGATATATTTCTTTTACAAAGGTATGAATTGTTTGTACTCATTCGAAGACCGACATATGTTCTTACTCTAGGGAAGAAGGGAAGGGATAAAAAAAATCCCAAACCAAGAAGGCACAAGCCTGAGGCATGTCCAAGCTCTTAAATTTGACAGCCGCAAACAATAGAACATATATATAGATGAACAGAACATTAAGTGATTGACATACACGTTACTGTCAGAGGTCGATCATTTGTAGAGAAAAAAAAATAAGAAAACCATAGGCTACTTAGACATGGATGTGGCATACAAAATCACCGTCAAGGTATTTACGCCAAAATATTATCGCCATCAACAACAGCCACTAGTAGAAGCATTCTGTGGAGGCTTCTGTTTAAAGATGTTCTTTTTCACGCCGCTTGAAGCTTCAGCCAACAGACTGGGTGTCTCCAAAATCTGCAAATTGATACAAAAACTGTGATTCTATCGTCATCTTTTAACAGGGATCGCAAGCAGAAGCGACTTTGCATCGCAAGCAGAAGCGACTTTGCACCCATAAATGGCCATCACTTTAAAGGTATGAAGCCATTGTACCTATATAAAGGCATACGGTAGCTCTAATTTCCAGAACAACACCATCGAAGGTCATAGGTAACGCCAAAATTCACAAGATTCCTATCACCGTTAATAAAGGTATCGGCACTTCTATTTCAACTCTTTGTGGTTTTGCAGCAAAGATTCAAAAATTTTTTATCTTTAGCATGTTTCACACAATTGCAACCCATTGTTCACACTTGAATATCCACTACTTTAAGCTTTTTCCCTCAAAAGAATAACAAAATCCTAGATACTCCGTTACTCATCATGATATCATTACGCAAGAATTTGAAAATAGCTCAGCAAACATGAAATTATAAATACACTTTGATCTTTTTGTAAACACAATGAAAGCTACCAAAATGACCAAAACCAATTCTAGAATGCTAAAGAACAAAGATCCCAAAAGTAGAAAGTAACAGCAACCATCTTCAAAATTGAAAATTAAGGACTGCCCAAATGCAACTTTTACCTTTAAAACAAGTTCCTCGAAACATTGCTCTACATTGACTCGGGTTTTTGCACTGCACTCAAGAAAAAGGCATCCATATTCACGGGCAAAGTTTATGCCCTCTTTTTTGGTGACTACCCTTTCACTTTCCTGCAAAAGGGTATAAACAATGAGGATAAAATCCAATCAAAATAATAGATATATCCTCCAATCTGATAAGATAAATGACTAGTAAGCTGACATATTCTTCTTGTTGGCGCAGCCGTGAAACCAATGGAGTCCATAAGCATTTTTGAGACATACCTTGTCAACTTTGTTACCAACAAGCATCTTGATGCAATCCTGGTTTGTAGAATATAGATCAATCTCTTTGGCCCATATATCCGACAGATTTGTAAATGTTTCTCGTCGTGTTACATCATATACTGTATTCCCAGAAATAACACATTTAGTTAGAGAAACAAGAAATGAACATAGTAAAATTTATTAAAACAAACCCAGAAAACTCATAGCTCCCAGGATACCTTAAAAAGTCAAGAGAACCCCAAACCTAAAATATAATAATCTATCACGTGAAATTTCTCAAAACCAAGGAGACTAAGCAACAGTCTGAAGAAATATAAAAAAATATTGCTTCACCAAAAAATTTAATGCTTGCAACACCATAATTATGAAAGGCTATACTGAAAAATTGGCCATGATATCATATGTTAATCGCAGAAGCATTCATAGTATCAGTGCGGTAAAATTCTTTTCATAGAAGCCGCACATGGACATCCATGATGAAAATGAGGCAAAGAAAATGAAAATACGCACCCATAATGACCCCTTGTGCTCCCCTGTAATAAGAACTGGTTAATGTTCTAAATCTCTCCTGTCCAGCTGCATAAAAACTCCAGATTCAATCTTCAATAAGGAAAAAAGAGGAAGGGAAAGCTACAAACAAGATCTAAATCACGTTGAGGTAGTTAAGAAATCATGCTATTGATAGGAAAAAGAAGACAAAAAAATTCAGAATAAAGACACAAATTTGTACTCAAGCAACAACGTTTTCTGTTAGTTACAAATGCATTTTATAATCAAATATAGTTGTTCAATCTAATCGCCCTTTCTTGGTCATAGAAAAAATCAATGTTAATTACAATTGGTTGGTTAGCCATCAACTAATTAGGTATTCCAGAACAGTCACCATACAAAACAGAAGTAACAAGTGAGCTAGACCAAGAAATAAAGGTGATATGAGAGGCCACTTCAAGAATGAGACAGGCAATGTAATCATAACCCAAGAAAGTCTTACCGGTGTCCCAAATAGCGAGTTTCAGCTTTTTCCCACCAATAGTGACATGCTTTACTTTAAAGTCCACACCTAATAAGTGAGAATAGTTAACATCTACACGCAATTCAATGGAAAACATCTAAAAAATGACTGGTTGACAATAAGAAACCAGAGTTACTAATTAAAATAACAAAGACTAAACACTTTCGCCGAAGAAATTTTAGATCAAGATTGATTCCAACTTTAAAACGAAATTAAGATAAAGGAATTCATAAAGTACTAGTTTTCACACAATAGCAAGTACATTCACTCATTAGCAAAGCAATTTGATGCGCATTTTTGTTCATTGAAAAAGCATTTCTATGAATGTAGATTTGAAACATGAATGAAACCCAATTCGCATCGAATAAGGCAGAACCAAAATTCAAAACAGCCTCGACAAATCTAGCCATTCACAAAAAGAAAGTTGAAATTCTGAAAACCTATTCGCATTATTCCCCGGTGATTTAAACAAGAAGAACGTATCAATCAGGCCAAGTTTACAACTTTTGATCGAAACGGTACAATTAACCAAACATTAGCAAGAAAGAAAAAAAAATGCGAATTCCAAAATAGTGATCGATGAGCTCACCGATGGTGGGAGAGAGATCCTCGAAATTGTCAGAAGTAAAACTCAGGAGCAGAGTACTCTTACCGACACCAGAGTCCCCAATCAGCAACAACTTGAACAAGTAATCAAACTCCTGTTGGCTAGAAGAAGCCTCCATTTTCCTTTTTATTGGTGTAGACAAATTATGCACCAACGAATCCCAAACAAAGACCTCTTAACACCATCAAATAAACACAAAAACCAACGTTTATATAATATATACACACACGAACATTCAACAAAAGCGAGAGAGAGAGAGAGAGAGATCTGACACCTTGAATTGGTGAAATTGGCACACAGAAGCTAGGGCTGGATCTGGAAGTAGAATGCTTCAGAATTGAGAGAGATGAGAAAGGTTGCGGGAAGGTGAAGAATACGATTAGACATTAGCAACACGCCTACCTTTGCTTTGGGGAACTTGAGGAGTTACCTGTGCCCTCGAAGTGTCGACTTTCTTTTTCTTTTTACAAAAACTGGATAATTTTTTAATTATCAAAATACATTTAAATAAATTATTTTACCAATTAAATTTAATTGATATTAATATAATTCGTAGATATTAATAACTGAATCAAGTTGATCTAATGTTGTACACGAATCTTGAAATTACTCTTTGGTCAGAAAGTTATAAAAATCGCATCCTTGTAAAATTGATACCCTCGTTCATTTATATGCTCCTTCCTATTAAAATCATATAACATTAAATGGACTTCATTTTTAAAATTTTGTTTTGATGGGGCAATGTAAGAACCAACCATTAATAAGAATTTGGAAAGGAATCTAAATTCCAATTTTATGTATCAAATATAGAAATCGGGCCTCAATTACAATCTACAGAAACTTCAACCGAATTGTACTTACCAAGAGCCAAAAGAAACAGTTGAGATTAACGATTCAGTAATTAATGTAAAGTTTAATATCATAGGTTTGTTCATTAGTCAAAATTAAGAAACCTATACGAGAAAAGAACCAAAGATTACATAGACAAGGATGTGCAATGCAATCACCACGAGCAACAGCCACTAACTGAAGCATCCTCTGGAGGTTTCTGTTTGAAGATGTTCTTTTTCACGCCACTTGAACCTTCAGCCAACAGACTTGGAGTTTCCAAAATCTGCGAATCATTGTAAACTACAATCATCATCCACACTATCTCACGTTCAACATACATCACAAAAGCATGCAATTCTTTTATGCACAAGGTCAAAGGGCATAGCCTCCAATAAAGTATACAAGATTAATCAATTAACGCCATTAAAGGTCCTCATAAGAAAAAATTCCCCAGCATTCTCATGATTCATGTCCATCATCCAGAAAGGCTCCAAAACTTTATTTCAAAGAATAAAGAGCAGTAAATCTTCAAAACAATTAAGTGTAAGTTCTGGACCTTTAAGATGTTCCACGCATTACATCACTATGCTCATTTTCAAAGATCTGGCACTTGTCTTAAAGCATTTCTATTTCAACTCTTACAAGGGAACTAAAAGTTATACATCAGCTTTAAACTCTGTTAAGGGATGATGAGAGCTAAAGAAATTTCCAATCAGTGACAAGATCAAAGTATGGCAGGAACATAGTCAGAATGCCACGACATAAGAATAATACAAATACAGAGTAACAACAATGGTCAAATTTGAAAACTTTAAGGCCAACTTCAAATACAAGTTATACAAGGTTATAACATTGCAGGTGGGAAGTTCTTGCAACTCATTTACCTTTAAAACAAGTTCCTCAAAACATTTCTCTACATTGATTCTTGTTTTTGCACTGCATTCAAGAAAAAGACACCCATATTCCCTGGCAAAGTCAGTGCCCTCCTTCTTGCTCACAACTCTTTCACTTTCCTACAAAAGTAGACATGACGAAGGATCAATATGGGGTAAACGATCAAGTGTAACAGATCTATAAAGCCTTCAATGTTGTTGTGTCCGACAACTGATAAGATAACTGAATAGTAGAGCTAATGAATTCTTTTTATTGCACCAAGCACAAGGTCAAAAAAATTTGTAAACAAAATTCTTTAGCTAGCCAAGACATACCTTATCAACTTTGTTGCCAACAAGCATCTTGATGCAATCCTGGTTGGTCGAATATAAATCAATCTCTTTGGCCCATATATCAGACAGATTTGTAAATGTTTCTCGTCGGGTTACATCATACACTAACGATTCCCATAGAGAACAATTATTTTAGATGCACATTATATAAATTTTTAAAAATTATTAGGACAAATCCAGCCAACTCATTACTTGCAACATATTGTTAATAGTATTTCACATGTAGAGTAAACCACGTGCAAAGCCAAGGGACCCATTAACCTAAACATAACTACCTATCTCATGAAAGTGCACAAACAATGAAAAATAAGCTGAAACCGCAATAGCATGAAAGATAGTTATACTTAAAATGTTATTGTTTGCAAAACTTGCAGCTACAAAAGGGCCATAATGAATAACTGGGAATAAGTGATAACATTTTGTTTTTGAATAACTGGGAATAAGTGATAACATTTTGTTTTTGACCACAGTAGAATTGAATGGGATATGTGTGCAATAACAAGTTCAAGGGTAAGGTGAGAAGAAGAGCAAAAGGAGAAGCAAATATAAATACATACCCATTATGATTCCTTGTGCTCCTCTGTAGTAAGAACTAGTTAATGTTCTAAATCTCTCCTGTCCAGCTGCATACAAATTATAGATTTATATTTCATTCGAAACCAAAAACAGGAAAAGCTACAACTAACAGCTAAACCATATTAAACTAATACAATCTCATTGAGGAGGAAAAATAACAAAAAGAATATCAAAATAAAATAAAAAAGAATAAACTGACATGTATATGTATAGACCTACTTATGTGTACGTGTGTATGTATTGTTCATGTTTCCAAATGCAATCTTTAATTATGAAAACATAGTTTTCCAGTCTAAAGTGACATTTGTTAATCATGAAAGACATTCTACATAAATTAGATCAAGTTTGTAACAAGTCACAAGAATTGGTATCCATTACCCTTTGATTCACCAATTAGGAAGAAAGTGTATTATATATTATAAATCAGACGGAAAAGAAAGACGGGCATGGAAAAATAATGAGTTGACAGCATCGTCTTACCAGTGTCCCAAATAGCAAGTTTCAGCTTTTTCCCACCAATGGTAACATGCTTTATCTTGAAGTCCACACCTACAAAGTGAGAGTCGTTAGTAATTATTACCTAATATGCTGTCGATCAAAAAAAGCATCACTGGTTGATGATCAGAAATAGAATCATTGAGTGAAGTTAAAATGCTACAAACTCTTTTAAAATTTCAGATTGAGAGACATGCTAAATTGACACAAAATCAAGACAATGGAACACAGGAAGTATAAATGAATTTCACAGGGTAGTGAGTATCCCATTTGGCAAAGCAATTTGGTGCATATCCTTTCATCCAAGGAGGTCTAGATCATCTCTCTAATTTAATCTTTCCTCCAATAAAAACAATTTACATTCTCCCCAACCAAGTGCGAAAATGGTAAACTCTGTGGTCAGATGAAACCATTTAATAAACAGGTTGAAGATATGTTTGCGTTAAAACAAAAATACGACACTACTTAAAGTAATTAACTTCCATCGAATGATGCGGACCACCCAAATACTAAACACCATCAAGAAAGCTAATCATTCAAAAAAAGAAGTGTGACTCTAAACCCTGTTCACATTTTTCCTCGATTAGTTGAAGTTGAAACAAAAAAGAAATCTAGCCAACTTCATCAGATCCCGAGTAAGGGAACAAAAAACATGTCAGAAACGGTGATCGTACGGCTCACCGATGGTGGGAGAGAGATCCTCGAAATTTTCGGAAGTAAAACTCAACAGGAGAGTACTCTTGCCAACACCAGAGTCTCCAATCATCAGCAACTTGAACAAGTAGTCAAACTCCTGTTGGCTCGACGAAGCTTCCATTGTTATGATGTCTAATTATACTCTTAAGAAATCCCAAATCAAATACCTCCTAACACAACAAATGAACAGCCTCAAATAAAATAATACCAAGGTCTAATACACTATGCCAAACATTACACAGAACTAAGTTCGAGCGGGAGAGTGTTGATACCTAGGAATAGTTGAAACAGGTAGAGTTAGATTTCACAGCAGATTTGAAGCATCTATAGAGAGACATGAAACCTAAAAGTGGAGTGGTGAGGTTACAGAGAAGGAAAGAAAGCTCTAAAGTCTTCTTCCTTCCACCTGCCAGTGCTCTCTTTTTGTATCTTTTGTTTAAATAATAAAATTTATAAAGTTGGTAATGTATTTGTGTTACTTTCGCTTTGTCGATGATTCTAAACTGAGGATAAGAATTGGGTAGTACGATGTACGGGCTCTTAGTTTGTTGCCCACTTGAAAGCCGTTCGATCTTGCCCACTTGGAAGCGACATGATTCACACAGCTGGATGATTGATCGTTCTATCTTCCACGGAGCATGTCAAGGGTAAAGAGGAGGACTTATATGGATGGTAAAATTGGGCTGAGCCACTTCGAATCACATTTTGCGTGAGATTCCAACTGAGGGTGCGTCGGGTCATTTGGTCTAAATGCAATCGAATTTTAAATTGAATTCTCGCAAGAGAACAATTTAGTATAAAGATAAATAATAAAATAATAAGAATATTAAATTATATTATTTTTATAAACAATTCATCGTAGAAGGGAAGCACATGTT
>JANZLK020000095.1:39502-49898 GCA_026937615.2 Erythroxylum glaucum
CACTCACCTAAAAGTGAAATCCCACTTGATTTGTCACCTCTTTTACTGTTTATTTTCGGGGGTGGGTGGGTGGGTGGACATGATGCAAGTGAACGACTCGGTATCTAGGAAACGCATAATTTTGAAAAGCTTCAAATTATGATAGTCTAACTTTGACAAAATAACACGATTAAATTTATACTTTTTGCCAATTAAAAATCTAACCAAATCCTTTGAAACTTCACAATATTTGGATGTAAATTAATACCGTAATCTCATCGAACCTAATAATCGCTGAACTTTTCTTTTTCTTCCTGCACTACTCATAATAAAGAGCTATTGCCAAGAATTATATAAAATCTATACTAATACAAGTCTTTAAGTCGTCAATTTCAAAATTTTCAGCGTAAGTGCTTGTTTACATAACATCTTGCAACTATGTATATATTGAATCTTAAGCTTAATTGTAGAGGGATTAGAGTTCGAAATTACGATTTACAACTAAAGTTATATATTGCATCAATTATTGCGACCTTTTTTTTTTCCACAAATTATGCAGTCATGTAACAACTTTCGCATCCTCTCCCTCTTCTATGGATTATTAACGATCGACCACATGTTAATGGCGCGATGCGGTGCAACCTTTGGTAATCATATCAAAAGCTCTTTTTTCCCTTTCTCTCCATTAATGGCGGTATGTAATGAAGCATCAAGGCAATCTTATAGAAGTAATTGAAAGAAGAGTTTCATTTCTGCAGGTGTTTTTGTGTCCACTGCAACTGATCCTCATTCTTGTCTAGAAATGCTAATCTATAAAAGGACCGTAAAAGTATAGAGTATAGAGAACATTCGAAGAACAAAAGATTTGATAGGCCTATCTACAGCAGATAACCTGTTGACGACTGCAAGCCAAGCAACAAAATTGTGTCATTCCCACAAAAATTTCAACCAACCATTCTTTGATTCCTGATTTTGAGTAAAGTATAGGTGTCTTTAATGAAAAGCAGTCCATTAGAGCTCGTGGTTAGCTTCAATTACTGTAAAATCAAGCACATGAAACAAAAGCTTAAACAGCTTGTGGGACGTGTACGTACACGCTAAACATGTAATTTTCGGGTTAGTTTCTTAACAAAAGTGTCCCATTTCTCACTGCCATTTGTCAGTGTTCCGCGAAATTATACAGATGGCCAAGTGAAGTAAAGCTTCAGACTTATTTGGTTGATCAAACCTCACGTTCCCTTTTCATATATATATATACATGCATCCTTTTCGCTAATACTATGTGCTACATTATATAACTAACCCTTAAAAATCCTCTGAAGAAATTGCGACTACCAACTGTTCATATACGAAGAATAACTAATTTTTTCGTGCACTTTGATATCTTGAATATTGATTGAATAAGACGAGGAAGCAGAAACAAAATATGTTAAATGCTTGATTTGGACAAACCAATTGATCAGAATACTTCTGCACAGTAGGAACTCAAGACAACGTATTGCAACTGCACTTAACTCGTATATTTGACAGCCAAATTACCGCTGGTACACTAGCATACCATCAGCTTTCTTTCTCACAAAGTGCTGACTTGAAGCTTGAGCTATTATTTTCATATGCGAATCAGTAATTGTAGAACTTGAGGGACAAAGCAAAGTTTTCCGGTGATCAAGCTGAAAAGGAATTTGCACATGATCATTAAAATGGTGACGCTAAAACTACTATATCTACATTATATATATGTAGGAGATAAAGTAACATAAGAGGTCTTTTAACCATCAAGAAGATATGCCCACACCAAGAAAATCTATGAAAGGAACGTCCTTGTTTCTAATAGAATCATCTCCTTCTTGCTTTTTAGTCTGTCTCGTAGTCGCCAATGTGGTTAAATTATCACCGCAGAAACTTGTCAAATCCTTCTTGATCAATCCATTGTTCTCGTAATTATCTCCAAGTTTGAGGCACCCTATTAAAGAACTTGGAACAACCCTTTTGTAGTTTGGAAGCCCAAAAACACTTGAACTCCGGTAATTGCCATGATTGTTGGAAGAACTTGGACAGTGCCTATAAGTAGAATGGCTGAAGACTTTGGAGCTCTCTGAAGTATATAAATTAGAGTTGAAGTTATGATCTCTTTCTTCTCTTCTGAATATATCCAGAGAAGATGAACTATGTGATGTTGTTATATTGGATGTGGTGAAAGTCCAAGAAGAAGGTGAAGAACCAGGAGGAGAGAAAGAAAAAACCCTTTCTTTGATTGGGTTTTGAAATTCAAAGAGTAATCTACTATTGTCAAATCCAATTCTTGAACTAATAAGAAATTCTTGAGGCCTTGATTTGGCTGCTGCATAGAAACTACTAGTAGACGTGTTGGTGTCACTTAATTGTCCATCCTGACAACTTCTTTTCCCACATAGCCTGGATTTCTCTCTTTGCCTTCTTGCCATGATTACATGCCAGTGATTCTTCACAGCATTATCAGTTCTACCTGGGAATAGTCTGGCTATTAGAGCCCACTTGTTTCCATGAATGCGGTGAGCCGCCAGTAGTCTCTCTTCTTCTTCCTCTGTGAAGGGTTTCCTGTTTATCCTAGGATCAAGTTGATTAAACCACCTCAATCTGCAACTCTTCCCTGCAAAAGAAGAATTTAAATCAGGGTTCATAAGATCACAAAACTTGAAACAAACTTTTTTTATTGTATTTGTGTGCGAGGTCGAATTCATTAGTGAGAGTGAAAGAGAGAGATTGAGAGATTCATTTTATGGTTGTAGGAAAATTCTCCTCTAAGTCTATGTCATAACACTCATTAGGAGGTTCCATATATTTGTCTTTCTTAACTATGTACTCAAAACTTAGCAAGACAAAATAGTTATGATTTATGAGCTTATAAAATTACGTTTCATTTGATCCTGAATCCTTACTCTTATGCAGAGGGAGACCATTATCATCTATCGTATCAACAAAATGACAAATTATCATCCCATACTTTAGCAAAAATCGATTTAGATTGCTCTCAGTTTCTCCAATGTCAAAATCCCATTTCATGTACAAACTTTCCAGGCAGAAATATCCTATATATTCATCCTATATCGAACGCTACACACCTGATCTCCCTTGCAGCTTGTCTGCAATAGAATTCCAGTTCTGTGCACCATATTGTTCAACAAGTTGCCTGAGTTTTTCATCTTCAGCGGGTCTCCAATGACCTCTTGGACAAGTAGTACTGCTCTTTCCCTCATCACTTGAATTACCTGCTCCAGATGATTCCTCCATCTATTGATCGCCAACAGCCTCTCCCTGGCTTTCGGTTCTTTATCACCAAAATGCACGAGCGAGAAGTCCAGAAGAAGTTATATAGGAGCATAAGAAACCAGAATAAAAGATAGTGGGGTTTGGTTTAGGGTTGTGGATGGCAAGTCACTTTTGTTGGTTTTACACGACACATTTAGCCCTATCACTACATGTATGTGTACCTGTAGAACTAATGACCTTTTTCTTTTCTTGCTATCCTATTGGCCCATGAAAATTCTGAGTCTTACCTATTCTTTCGGTTTCTTTTAGTTTTCGTCTTCCCTCTCTCTCCATCTCTGTCCCTGTCGCCCGCTATCTCACCATTTTAAGCCATGGTACGACGTTAAATCAAAAAACTTACTGATTTGGAAACCTTAAACTATTTATTTTGTCTACTAAATGAGACGTCTTGCCTTATCCCGGAGACTCCTTTCCTGATTGCTGTCACTGATAAGTTGCACCAATTAATGGTGCAAAATGTAGTAGAACCAATATTGTTATGTGATGACCTACTTCCGAGTTATGAGCATGGGACATTGCACGTAACGTCAAGGTCCAAACACATCAACGCGCAAAAAATTGATATCAGTAATTGAAGCTTTCTGTTTTTAACATATCATGCTTGTTAGAGTTAGAAGCAGCAATTGATACGGTAAATGAACAGGTAAATCCTGTTCCAAACTTCCAATTTTTGGTTTAGAACAAATTAAAACGAAGTAATTCAACATCTTCAGAATCAAAATTGGCAAGCATTACATGTTTCAACTGTAGTTTGGCTAATTAATGGCTAGTGAAATTTGTTAGAGATGTCAGAGAATAGACATCCTGGCATTTGTTTCCAGGAGAAGAAGGATTTAAAGTTCCATATACTTACTTGTGTACGATGGTCTCTGCTAACCATTCAACATAATTTTTGTTTAAACAACAACACAAAAGAAAGCAACTGAAGAAAAGGACTTTCTTGTTGGATTAACAGTTCCTGTTATCTGTTTTACACTCATCCTTCTTTGTTAGAATTGGTAGCAAGGACATGAAAATGTTCAACATCAAAACTAAATGACAATATTTAAGTACAAATATGCATAATTTCAATAGTCTTGATGAAAATGGTAGAAAAACCTGGTAGTTGGAAAACAAGGGCACGGTGACAGTTCAGCTTAATCTTAATAAAGCATGTAATAATGTTAAAATATATGTTTATGAGAAGAAATTAACTGAACTTCTTCAGGTTTGAGTGCTAGACTTAAGAGTTAATTATCGAATGCCGTGTAAGTACAGCATCAAGAAAAGTATAGGTAAACCGTCTGCCTTTTCCCATACTTCCATGCAGATGGCAAGTCAAATACAAACGTTGAAAGATTTTGTGTAATAATCATTATGTAATTGTTTCTTAACCGATTGAGATTTTATACCTCACGAAATCAAACACTTGAAATTTCAATCTAAACGTGCTTCCAAAACGGCCTGGCCCATCCATCCCCATTATCATCACCATCAACAGACTTCATACCATTTACCGAGTTAATCAAGCATAAAAAATTAGAACCCGTCTCTATTGGAATTGGTGGATGTTGCCAGTTTATTAGGCTCATTTTGTGTCAAACCTGTAACTTGTAATTTCAGCTTAACGGAATTTGTTGAAAAAAGTATGGTTTCTGATTTTGTCTATAATAATCTCTTACAGCAACTATTTCTTCCAATTGGGTTGTAGAATGATTTGTTTACTCGTTCCACCAATCCTGTTGTTAAGAACATGTATTACCTACAGTTGTTGAGAAAAGTAAAATTGAAGTTGCTTTGTTAAATTTCAACATTGACAAGTTAACTCTATTTGTTTTGCTAGCTAGTACTTCAATTGAAAACTATGATAGTTTAAAATAATGTTGTTATAATTATGACTAATTCAGTAGAGCAAAACTTAGATCTTAACCATAAATAGAATATGCAATAAATCACATATTTTATTAGTTATGAAACGTTAAAACCTCCTTTAGTTATAGCATAATTAAAGGATTTAGAATGTGTTCTACCGTGGATTCTATTTGTAATTAATCAAATTAACATGGAGATAAAAATTGTTAATCCATGAATATTGCTGAAAATCAGTTAGCCATATGACCTTTGAATTTTGCTAATCCAACTTCATAATTTTCATAAATAGAAATCATTCAAGCATATAAAGCCTCATACATGCATGTACGTGTTTCTCTTTAGTTCCTTCGTCTCCATTAACAGCCTCTCCACCAAACAAAGCTTCGACTCCTATCCTGATATTAAAACTGAAAAAAAAAAAATAGCAGTATTGATTGTCAAAGCTGACTTCATATTGGCATTATGAAAAGGTGACAACTGTCAATGGATCCAAGTCAAATTGGAGATAATTATTGCAATTGAGGATTATGATTTTCATTTTCTATAGGAATTAAATATAAATATAGAGATAATACAAGAAGAAACTAGAACCTACTGATGATGGATATATAAACTCTCCAACTAAATCACTTATTAGACCTAATTGCATGAGAATGAGGAACCTAAAACCGAGCCTTTAGTAAGTTGAATTAGACGTACGTGTTAATCAATGATAGATATAGTTTGTGAGGTCGAAGAAATAATGAAACCGTATCTTATTATCAAAAGTGACGAACAATATTTTGAATGTCTTTGCAAGTCAAGAGTTGTTTTTGACCCCTACAATTTTTTTAGGAAAAAGAAAATGGGAATCTTGATATTTTGAGTTAATTATCATCTTTGATAAAGGGAGCTTACTATATAAGCATGCATATATATAAATGTCAAATATCGAAACTAGCTAATTGATGCTAAACACACACCCAATGTTTCTACTTGAAAAACTAATCCATATACATAGTCATAGTTAAATAATTAAGTGAAAACATGGATCAAATTATACTTATCGTCTGTGATATGTGTAAATTACTATTTATATGTTAAATATGAAAATTAATTGATACAACATGAGTAGAAAAGAGCCTTCTTAATTTCTTGTTGAAATGGTTAGAGTAAATAACTAAGTGAAAATGTGAAACAAATTATCTATATGTCAAGTAGATGGTAAAAATATATAATTTATAAACATGTTTAAACTACAATCGTGCATTTCTTCCATCATTTTTTTTTTTAATTTTTCCAGCTTTAAAGTAAGTCCCACGATATTCCAACCATTCAAAATAATTCTTAGTTTCATCCCTCTCTTGATTTTAATTTCTTGCAACTCTTCTATTTTCAGTGGGAAAAATAGAATCCAGGTCAAAATGGTGAAGCCATAAAATTGTTTGGTTCTTTCCTGGAGGAGTTCATACGTACGATGAAACCAGAACATGTGCTCCAGTACATAGCTATTCAAGAACCTCCAAACTACCCAAACAAAAAAAAAAAAAAAAGGGTTCGAACAAGTCATAAATCGACAAACATTGAAACACTGGATGGTACTATACGACTGCCATCAGAATTCAGAAACCTATACCTAATTAATAGATGGTGCTTCCAGGTGTCTAATGGTTAGTTGGTTACCGTTAAAGTCTCTCTTCATCTCTCTCTCCGTGTTATGGTGATGTGGATTTCTAATATAGAAACATAAATATAGAAGGGTTTGAGATACCTTTCCAAAAGTAAATGCAAAGCATTGCAGTTACTTGCACAGCCAAACATCCCTTTGTATTCAAAATGTCCTTGTAATGAAAACCATAATGCAACCTTTTCTATATCTCACCTTTCCAAGAAACCCATTGAAGCAACCCCACTTAGTTACTCCACACCTATTTTAATATCATAGATATGAAACCTTGAAAATCCTCAACAAACTACTTTGACTATAAAAAAAGAATTCTCTTATAAACCCATATTTCAGTTTTTGTTCTTCAACGGAAATCCTATGCTTCCTGTTGGTTCCTCCTTTTGTTATTCTCAATAAATGCATCTTGTTGCATGGTGGTTGATAGTGATCTAGCTTCATTTAATACAACTTAAAAACCCTTCTCGATCCAAAACAAGTTGATGGAGAGATGGAATTTCCACAAAAATAGGTTTAACATGAACCGGTCGACTTGGAAGAAATTATATTGTTTCTATGTTCACTGCATATGTATGCACCCGTAAGAAATGTACTGTATATATCACGCATCGTCTTACTCTTATCTATAAAATCAGATAACAGCCATATATGGCAGACAAGTCTCACATTCTATCCACCCCAGTGTTCCTACAATATATTATTACGATGACGTGTTATCCAACACACCAAGTTGAAGTGAAGTAACCCAAAAGAATTTGATTGTTAGACTAAGACTTTTCTTGTAACTCATGCTTGTTAAAACTAACACTTAAAAATAAATTTAGTTTTTCTCATATGCTGGTCAAGTATGTTTAATCATGAAAATATTAAAAAGTTTATAAGTGGTAAAGGACAATTATTCAAATGACTAGTTCTAGTCATTTTGACAATAGTTGATTCAAGTTCAATTCTAACATGGCATCAGAGCCGATAGTTATCCGTCTGAATGTCCAGTCCTAACAACCTGGTTCAGTTACTACTACGTTTATTTCAAGTGATAACCGGATATCTAACCTAGTTGCATTTAAAGGAAAATGTTAGAGTATCCCATATTAACTAACCATGAAAATATTAAAAAAATTATAAGTGACAAAAATAAACTATCCAAATAATTTTAATAAAGTACACCGAGGTTTCATTTCAGAGAATAACGACGTTTTGATTCTCCATTATGACGTCCAAGTCTTGTAGTGCTCCATGATTTTGACAGTTCAGCTAACCTTTAAGCTTTGTTCTTCTTCAGCTTAGTTAGAGCCCTGCCTAATACTTGTACAGTAATTGTTATTGATCTTAGTATTAATGCAACGATCATGCAATCTATATATATATATAGCTGGAAAAGATAAAGAGTTTATTTGGAATTGACAGGTTAAATATAAATGAACTATACAGTTGGCATGAACATGCAAGCATTACTTCTTGATTTAATTAAGCCATTATCCAAATTTGGAGCATAGTAGGCCATGAATATATATACATATAATGCATGGCTATATTTTGAAAGCTTGCATATAAATATCTATTACTATATCCGTAGGAGATGAATTTGCTTAGAATTTAATGCATCTATTGAAACTCAAATCAAAACCTGATCTTTGCAGTTAAATAGGAGTTCATCAAATATTACAACACCCTTTCTAAGTAGAAGATCATGAATCGTTCTGATAGAAAGGCATTACCATACGCAGAAGGACAAACCCGCCTTGCATCAACGTATAAACGAGGCAAAAACACAGGTAAATATGAAAAATGATGAACAACTAAACCCTCGAAGAGCGTAAATGGAAATTTGTACATTCTCTCTCACTAGATTTAAGAAAAACACTATTGATTTAATTATCAATTAATTAATTTGGAGTGGCTGTGACTATAACATACATATCTCCTCATCATGAGGTTAGACAATTTGGGTGTAATCTATAATCCAATGATGGCTAATCTCAGCATTCCAAATCAAAGTAGGTGAATGTTGCACTATTAGCCGCCTAACTGTTGAACCAATGCTGACATGACGAATAGTTTTGTTTACAAGTATGTAATGAATTGCTTCCCAGATATAGCTTATGTTACTTGATTAAATTAAGTTACTTCCAATTTTTATACACAAGGAAGGTATGACAGTTATCATATTCTGCAACCGTGACCTACCACCTAATCTTCTTTCATAAATGGAATATTAAGATTGTATAATTAAATAGCATCAGTTTAAACATCATTGACAGTTCAAAACTAATTAGGCTGTGTCTACCATGGATAGCGCGGTGAAAAATTCAAAACCTCCTTCAATCCATTTGCAAGTTTCTTGTTTCCTTTGATATTAAAATTAGGTGGGAAAGGGATAGTTTATCACTCTGCATGCTATATAAATAGTAAATTGCATATGGGAATTCATAAAGAAGGATTTGAATGATTTCGTTGAAGCATTGATTCATCTAAATTAGGTTGTTATCATATAGATTTGGTATTGTTAATTAGAGCTCAGAACTGGCAACAGGATCATGTATTCTTCCAAATTTGCTTTTCAGCTGCTTTTGTATGATGCGAAAAGCAGGTCTTCTGCTAGTTAAGACCAGGGGTTACAAAGACTGGCGAACAGAACATGACAAATTAATATTCCTACTCTGGAATTAAATCATTTTCTATTCCATTAAACATCAGGTTGATGGATGTGGGTTTCAATGGTTAATAGGCTTAAAACAAGCCCATTTTCTAAACTTTCTAAACTCTTTGCGGTGTCCTTCAAACATGCCTAGCTTGCAAGTAAATTAGGAATCGGGCCCAACAAGCGATAATTGTAAGCGTTCCCCAACTAAAATGTGTACTGCTTCAGCTTGTAAAAATCTCAACAAATGACTTGAGGAACTAATCACATTAACCAGAAGCACCACTAGAGCTAGAACCTCAATGATGAGTTTAAAAGTCTCTTTCTTTAGTGGAATTTCGAAGACCATAAAAAGAGGAAAAGACTGTACCTGGAATCTTAAATATGCAACATCGCTGTTCTTCTGTTTAGTCACGTAACAATTCTAACAAACTTCAAATTTCGAGCTTATTTAGATTTCAGTCTCTTCTTCATCAGTTTAATTAAAAATCTGTGTCTAGCGCACCTAACATGTCAAATACTAGGATTTATCATCTGTGGTCGGCCTACGGTTTTATTGTCTTCAACGTTGACCCGCTAACATTGTCTGGGTCATAACCTCCCAATCAAACGATAACAAAAGAAACTCAACATAAGTTTAAAAGTCCTTTCAAGAAACTAACTGAATACCAATTCTTTGTCTTTCTCTTCAGCTGAATACCAATCCTTTTAAGACAACGTCGTTGAGCAGAAAAGGAGTCCATAACAGAGAAATGAGCTTCAAGAAAACCTAAGAGAGGATGTAAGAAGAAGGAAGAAGAAAGGAAAAAGAAGATAGAAGTGGGAGGGAGATGTTGGGTGAATTTATATTTAAAAAGAATTTATCGACGGAATTATCGACGAAAATTTCTGTAGATAAATTCAAAAAAATTTTATACCGCCAATAATCTCGCCTTTTTACCGACCGAAAGAAA
>JANZLK020000095.1:495618-507884 GCA_026937615.2 Erythroxylum glaucum
CGAGATTCGGCCTCAAAACAGGTTAAAATCACATTTTTCTTAAGGCGACCAGTAGCTGTCCGTTAAACGGACATGCATGTCCGTTTAACGGACACATACGGCCCAAAGTGCATCAAAACATCCGTTAATGTCCGTTAAACGGACATCCGTGTCCGCCTAACGGACACGAGCAAGGGGAGGGGTCCTTTTGACCCGTATCTGTCCGTTAAACGGACTTCCATGTCCGTTTAACGGACATGCACTTTTCCAAACCCCTTCAACCAATTTTCCAAAGCTTCCTCCACCAAAACCAACTTCATAAACACTTATTATCTTCACATATTTACTTATTCAAAGACCTAAACACTCCATAACACTTCAAGCAACAAATTCAATTCATGAACTTCTCAAATCTCAACTCAATTGGTTCATCAAAACCTCATATTTCAAACATTCATCATAGTTGTCACTAACATCAATCTCAAATAATATCATAACTTGTATCAACTATAACTCTTAACTCCGATCTCGAAAACTCGCATACTTAGTCTCGTTGGAAAGATAAAAGATCAAGCTACAACTTCAAAGAATGTTACTTTGGCCAATTCTATTTCAATCATTCCTTAATTTCTCTTAAATCAGCATATACATTTAACACTCATCCTAACTTCACTTTCTTAAATTGCACATCATTTATAACAATGCAACTATCATTTGGAATTCATCCAAAACTCAGCCTCAAATCATATGATTTCCTACACTCCATATCATCTTGTCATTTATAAACTCTTGATTTTTCATAGGGTCTTACATAGCTAAACATGATTCATGCTTAAGGCTTCTCAGCCCTTCATCTTACACAAATTACATTTCCTCATCTATAACACAAATTACATACATAGCACTCATCTGATTTCATTTATTTTTTTCTAAATTTTCACTCCAAAATTTGGGGTCCAACAGTTTGATGCCAAACACAAGTTTTCATTCCATTCTCGTACATTTTTTTCCGTTACCCCCAACCAAGCACCCCCTGAATGCTATTGACCCACGCAGCCAGCTTTTTAACTTTTACAGTGAAAGCTCAAGAGAAGCGACGTTGTTGTGCATCCATCTCTTGGGTTTGTATCGGCCATTTCATTAATTTAAATGACTACAACCTACGCTTAATTCAAAGTCGGCAATTTCATAACTTGCTCCATATCATAGTCTACATATATCAAAGAATTCCCAACCTAATAAGCAAGAAACAGGCTAAAACAACTGGGTTGAGGTAACTTGAAGCTGTTGCGCACCAAAACAACATTGTCTGCTAAACGAGAAACTGTCGAAGAAGTAAGGAGGTGAAATGTGTTTGTGTGCTTGTATAGGGGTGCTTTTCTTTTATTGGCTTTTCAAGAGAGAAACCAAAACAGATAAAAAGGAGATTGAAAGAGAGTCGAAGAGGCTCAAGCTTGATTACTGTGCTATGACTGCTAGTGTTAAGGGCTTACCGTATTGGGTGGGTTCTTAGCTTGCTAAAGTGGCCCCTTGGAAAAGAACCCATTGGGCTTATAGGGGCTGGGTAACGCTCAATTGATGCTGTTTTTCTTCTTCTTCTTCTTATTCGATCAACTCAATTGTGTTGTCTTTTCTTTTTCCTCTTCTTTGTTTCTATTGAGCAGTCAAAGTTCATCGCTCTCCCACCTGCTCGTTCATGTTTTCGCTATACCAAGATTCAAAATCTCCACTTCTTATAGTTATGAGCCTGAAATCGCATCTGGATATGCTTGATTTTTCTTTATCGTAAGCTGGAGATCCAGTATCATGAACATATATGCGAACAGTCCCAAGGCTTATGTTGCGTATACAAAAGGAGACTTTGATCTAGAATCTGGAAGACAACCCAAGCGACCCCGAAAGTCAAAACGCTCCCATTTCTCGTCTCCTCTCAAAATGATTGAATACATTGGTAATCGCCTTCGCTACTATTACAAACTACATCCTATTCTCGTCTTCTTTATTTCCTTATGTTTAGGGATCACAATTCTAACCATCTTCTCCCTATATGAAAGTCGTCACCGAAATATCACTGAATATAGAAAAAGTGACATAGGTTTTGAAGATTACCCATTTTCCAAGCTTAGGAACCTTGTGATGGTTGCTGGGCATTCGGTGTATACGAGTAGTAGTTGTGGGAAAATTGAAAATGAGGAGTCTTGGTTTTTGGAGTCTTATCAGAAGCATCCTGGTCAAGCTTCTACTTTTGTAAGTCATATACAAAACGGGGTTGCAATTGCTGCAAAGGACGATAGTGCTCTGCTTTTGTTTAGTGGGGGTGAGACGAGAAAAGATGCTGGACCTCGTAGTGAGGCTCAGAGTTATTGGACTGTTGCTGAATCTAAAGGATGGTTTGGTAAGTTACTTTTGCTTCTCGTTAAATTTCTGCTGCTTTGTCTCGAGCGTTTGCTCCTAAATTGGAGGTTTTCTTTGTTTGAATGTAAAATTGAAGATCTACGTGGAGTGCAAATTTTATGACATTACTTGTTGTCCTGGACTTGGTTTGATGCATTACATTCCAACTGATTACTTGTGGATTCAAACTCCTAAGAGGTTACCCGACTTCATTTATAAGTTTGTTTTTTTTAATTTTATACTTGGATATAATTTTATGTTTTATCTTAGCATCCGGCAGTAAGAGAGATACCTGAAGAAATATAGAACCAAGCCTGTTCATATAAGATCTAACCGTATTTTATGATAGCAAAATTCAGTTCTCATCCTTCTGTAAATCCTGTTCTTGAAATGGCATTTGTGATTTTGTCCTATGAAACAAAATTTGATAGCATAGGCCAATGGTCAACATGCAATGTTTTATACATACTTCTCGTTTATATTCGTCACAACACTGTCAACTCCGTAGGCTATAATGTAAGAGCTGGTAAGGTTGTTCTTATCTTATGCAATTTACAGGCTTCCTCTTGCTATGATGACAGATTCTAATCTCCAGCTATCTTGTGCTTACAGCCTTTCTTCTTGTGTGGATAATCTCGAGTTTGATCACGCGTCCTTAAGATCCATGGGCCATTATCAAACTTGTTTTGATGCTTCAACTTTACATTCATGGTTCCTTTATATTGGTCATTACACTAGTTTACTTGGTGGAACAAATAATTGATTTTACTCGTTTAGCCAGACTCTTAGTTGTTCCACAGCTTAAGTTTGTTTTTGCATCTAATTTGCTGACTGACTGCAGAATATCTCCAGTTTGGTGTTTTTATTTATACGTTGTGCTTACCTGTTATTGTGTTTCTATTGAGTGTTTTAGCTCTTCAACGGTAGTAAACAAGTTAGATATGTTGTGGTTTACCTATTGCAGGAACCAAATTCTAAATGCCTAAACTTGTTTGTTATCAGTAACTGATTTGGATTTGGGCAATTTAGAATTTGGTTCCAGTAGCATTAATTTATTTACGTTCGATGTATGAATAGTGAAAGTGTGCTTCGGTTCCTGAAAATGGCATACCTGAAGTCCTTTAAACTGTATGTTGTTAAAATTTTCCGTTATGAACGTGTGATTATCAGGCAATCAGGAAAGTGTTAGATGGAGGGCATTGACAGAGGAGCATGCAAGAGATAGCTTTGAGAATCTGCTCTTCAGTGTTTGTCGATTCAGAGAGCTTACAGGCACATATCCCCACAACATAACTGTAAGTCCATTTTGTAGATAAAATTACACAAGTAAACGATATCAAGAAATATTGACGCCAGCAATTATAATGGGTGTAATTGTAATGACACTAAAAGGCGATGCAGTGATGTTGAGTGCAAATCCTGCTATTTTCGTTCTCATACACAATGGAAGGAAAATAACAAACAAACAATGTTTTTACTTCTAAGGCAGGTTGTAAGTTATGATTTCAAGGAGGAAAGATTTGCACACTTGCATCGCACTGCAATAGGGTTTCCAGAGTGGAGGTTCTTTTTCTCTGGCACTCCAGCCGCAACAACCTCAGGCTCCAAGGAATCAGCATTGAAAGGTGAGGCATCAGTGAGGGCTCAATTTCAACAGGATCCATATGGGTGTCGAGGTTCACTTAGTCGTAAAAAACTTGGGCGTGATCCTTTCCATCGGTCAATCCCTTATCCTAAGGGTTGTCCTGAACTTGAAGGTTTATTCAGATACTGTGGAGAAGTTCCTTATCCAGCTTCCCTTCCTTGGATGTAGTATTGTTACCATAATAATGGATTACTCACTTTGTGAAGATGATAGATGTACTTCCAACATTTTCTACCTTAAAATGATGGAATTACCAATTAAACGTAAAATGGTCTTCAGGTTCTGCAGGCGTAACTAGCACACACAGCTACGCGTCAGATTTAAACATTTCATATTAGGATTCATATTGATTTTCCTCTTCCAACTGGTTGGTTAGCAACTTTTCCTGCCATCCCTAACTGTGACTGAATTAGGACCGACCTTAGTAACCATGCGGCATTTGGCTATATGGAGAAATGGGAATGTTTGCTTCATCTGGAGGCATCAATCATTCAATCTAGTTGAAAGTTTTCCAATTTGCAACTTGAAAACGGCTCAAATCATTAAATTTGAGCTCCGAAAAGGAACCGACCGCAAGGGCCATGAAAAGGCAGGGTTGAAGTTGAATGAGCAAATCAAAGTTGACATGGCAAAACTTTTCACTGGAAATAAAACTGTGGAAAATACAGAAAACTTGAAAAAGTTTATATTAAAAAGAAAACGAACGAAGAAAAAAGGGAGTTGGAAGGGAAAACGAAAGAGAGGAACCATCAGAAACCAAAATCAATCCCCATTAGCGATTATGCTGTACGGTCCGCATCATGGTTGGGCTTAAAACTAAACCCGCATCACTTGGTTCCTCTTCGCTTCGTAAATTTATTCACCATTGAAAAAGCACAAAGAAAAAGAGGAGGAAAGGGGAGGGGAGGCTCAGATCTGAAATGGGTAAGTGAGAATTATCAGCACATACATATATATAAATACTAAGAGTGGTGCATGACTTTCTCCATTTCCTCATCACTGCCTCCACCTCCTACAAAAGACTTAATACCCAACCTCAAAACATATTTTCAATCGGCCGACGACGCTACTCTTTAGGAATATATGTGCGTATATATAGAGTTAACAGAGAGACAGCGCGCACGCAGCAATCACAATTCACAAAACCCTAATCCGACACCTTTTGGGCGTAATTTTCCACTCCCTATGAGCCCATGCAAAGTGGGGCCTCTAGCCCATTTAAAGTCTCCTCCTTAAACCAGTTCATGCTAAATTCCAGTCAATCTTACATGACTATCCTCAAGTACCATATGCGTATCTTGCTTAAATTTCATAATGTTATATATATATATACATGTATGTATGGATAGCATAAAATTCTTAGTACGCATGACAAGGCCTGCATATGAGCGGATATGGTGTCTTCTTGTGTTAGTACCCTAAGGCCTAACTGCAAAAACAATGAAGACAGGCAGTCAGATCAGAGACATTGGGATCCCCATCCAACTGATCTGTGCATTACCAGAAATAATGTCTACATCACCCTATTCTTTCACAACTTCTTGTTATATCCAATGCCGACTCAGTTGCTAATTAGCTCATAAAACTACCACGAACTAGTGGATTACATTAACCATTTTCAGTTCCATTTTCTCCTCCACACAAAATCTTGTTCCATTACCCATGACAAGTTTTATTTCATCTGATTTAGATTCCCAGTCTATAAGATATGCGCACACCATTTCTGAGGCAGGCAGACTCGTCCCTTCAGCAAGCAAATGGAACTCAATACAACTTGACTTCAACCTCGTTCGCCAGTCAAACAATAATTATTTTTCAATCTCCTCTCAGTATTCTAAATCCTACGATTATGAACTTGTCATTACTGATAAAAAGTGCTTCAAGCGCTTTGTGTACATTTCAGTCACCATAGTGTTGGCTATCTTAGCAATTGCTCTATTATTACACTTTTTGCCCCAGAGCCGCAGGCACTCTTCATCTTCAAGGAATCTTACACTAGCATTAAGTCAAGCGCTGATGTTCTTTGATGCACAAAAGTGTATGATTCTATGCCATTTTTTATTCCAAGTGAATTTGGATTTGGTCCTTTTAAATCACTCCATAAGTTCTTTTTGCAGCCGGGAATTTTCCAAGCAGTACTCCAGTGAGATTTCGAGGAAATTCAGGTTTGCAGGATGGGAATTTGAGCAGTCCTGCTGCTGACCTTGTGGGTGGATTTTATGATTCTGGAAATAACATGAAGTTCAGTTTTACCTCAGCATACACAATAACTCTCTTGAGTTGGAGTGTGATTGAATATCATGAAAAATATGCTGAAATAGGTGAACTTGATCATGTCAAGGACATTATTAGATGGGGTAGTGATTACTTGCTAAAGGTCTTCCCTCACAATTCAACTTTAGTTCCCATTCCACTGTACTCTCAGGCAAGACACATCATAAACTCTCCATCATGATCAGAGTCTCATCTATTACATGGAGACTTCAAAAGAAAATCTTCCTTTCTGATTTCAGGTTGGAACTGGTGGCAATGACACCGAGCCATATAATGATATGAGTTGTTGGCAAAGGCCTGAACACATGGAATATCCAAGACCTGTATCCACTTGCGACAGTACAGC
The DNA here is from genome assembly GCA_026937615.2 of Erythroxylum glaucum. Lineage (NCBI taxonomy): Eukaryota > Viridiplantae > Streptophyta > Magnoliopsida > Malpighiales > Erythroxylaceae > Erythroxylum > Erythroxylum glaucum. Next base: position 502,257 of record JANZLK020000095.1, read on the forward strand.
TTCCGATCTTGCGGGAGAGATCATGGCAGCTTTATCATCGGCGTCGATAGTGTTCAAAGATGATGCTGATTATTCTGGTACATTAATAAGGGCAGCAGAGAAGTTATTTGGGCTTGCAACTAAAAATGACACTGGTCACATGCAAGGACCTTATACTGCAGTTGAAAACTGTGGTGGGAAGGCAAGAAAGTTTTATAACTCATCAGGCTTTATGGATGAGCTGGTGTGGGGAGGAACCTGGTTGTTCTTTGCCACTGGAAATACGTCCTATCTAGGATATGCTACAGGGAACTTTACTGCTGCAGAAGCAGTGGAAGGGTTATCAGAAAAAGGATTTTTCTATTGGAATAACAAGCTTCCAGCCACTGCGGTACTATTTAAAAAATTTGCCTATTTTTACAAAAGAGATTAATTTCCGTAAGCAGTTCTTTTTACGATAATTTTGAGAACGCTCTGCAGGTTTTGCTTGCAAGACTTCGATCCTTTCGTGATCTTGGCTTTCCTTATGAGCCTGGTTTCAAATCTTCAACAAACATGGGCAACTCACTTGTGTGTTCTTATGCTTCTGACGGAGTCTTCAACAGAACTCCAGGTGTGTGCGTATATATATATATATGCATGTAAACAGGCAAAGCAAATAGTACGAGAACAAATGGCGCTTAGCAATATTGCGCAGACATTCCTTATTCATGGATGTACTCTCAAATTTTGCTTGACATAGGTGGATTGATCCTGTCGGACCCTGGTCATGGTGAATCACTCCAATTTGCTGCAACGGCATCATTTTTGAGTAAATTGTACAGTGACTATCTTCAACTTCTAGGAAGTACTGAAGTAAGTTGCGGCAGTGACAGCTTGTCACTGGAAAGTATGAGGAAGTTCTCCAGGTCTCAGGCAAGCATTTCTTTTTTTAAAAGCAATGCGAAAGTTGAATATTTCAGGTTCTAGAAATGCAAATGTTCTTAAACGTTGTAATTTCTTATCAGGTTAGATACATATTAGGAGATAATCCTATGAAGATGAGTTACATGGTTGGATTTGGAAACAAGTATCCAACCCATGTTCACCACAGAGCTGCCTCGATCCCTTGGGACGGAAGATATTACTCTTGTGAAGCTGGGCAAGGCTGGTTATCTTCTAAAGATCCAAATCCCAACATTCTTTATGGAGCAATGGTTGCAGGCCCTGACCAGCTTGACAATTTCTTAGATGAAAGGGAACAACCATGGTTCACTGAGCCAACCATAGCGAGCAATGCAGGTCTGGTGGCAGCACTTATTGCGCTTCATGATCCACCTCGCAAGTCTAAACCAAATGGAATATCGGTGGGCATAGACTTGGACAACATCTTTGAAAAGATTCATTAAGCATCTGCAGATCTTTGAAAATCCTGTTTATTATCAGCCGTCCTGCAATGAAAGAAGTAACAAGTAAAGGATTTTAAGATTACCAGTGGTGCACGGCAGATGGGTGATAGTTTGAGCGTTTGGAGCAGGCCTTTTCAGGATAAATCTTCTCTGACTTCACTTTGGAATTATTATTTATTTTCCAAGAAATGGAAAAAAAAAAAAAAGCAAAAGGAAGTGCATGAAAGTTTGTCAATGTATGGTTTGTTTATCCCATCTTTCTTCAATTTTGACATGCGAATGGTAGTTTCAGGAAATCATTTTTGGAGCATATTGATTTGGAGATATATCTGTTGGAATTTTGAGAATAGGAAACTATCTAAAATAAAGTAGAATAAAAAAGAGATAAAACAAGAGACAATTTATTGATTGGTTCTACTTTACATTGACATAAAAGTTTAAATATATAAAGAATGAAATAACAACCTTAGCTAATATTTAGATAAAATAAATCAAATTCAAAAGTTTAAATCCTAACTAGATAATAACTCTATCTTAATAGATAAAATTTTATCTTTTAATAAATATCTTATTTTTAAACAAAAATTTCAATTTTAACTTTGAATCAATATTTCCAACAGAGATGCATGGTGCGATGATTGGTGATGACCGGTGAGGATAGTCGCTGGAGAGTGAGAGGAGAGTCGTCAGAGAATGAGAGAGGAGAGTTGCCGCTGGAGACAAAAACTAAGAAAGAAAAGGTGGCAAAAGCAGATAGTCGGGGTGGGAGGAGGGTGTGGATTTTTTTTTGGGTAAAATGTTCCCTCAATTTTTAAAATTTTATAGCACTGATCGGTATTTAACTGATATTTTAAATATCGGCTGATATTAACCAATACCCTTGAACCAAGTTTCGTACCGGCCAATATGATACATAATCCATAGCTCTAGCTGAAATGCTTCACAAGTTTTTGGACAGGTTAGAATTAGAAGATATCTTCACGCCTTGGGAGGGAGTATTGGAAATATCAGTTGCATATTTCAGGAGGATTTATATAGAATGAGAATAATGATAATGATGAGGAGCGATTATCAGGATTGTTTGATTTTTCACCTAAAATAAATATTGATGTATCTTTGCCTAGGCCTCCTTGTAAAGTGAAAAATGAGACAGAAAACCTCTTTGTTCAAACCTGGCGTTTACAGTAATCTTGATGGCTTTCAGGGAAAAGAGGCTCGAGAACAGGAATACATATACTATATATATGCCAAGTCTCGAGAAAATAGGCAATCTGATGTTCATTCACCATAAAAAATAAAATACAACATTGTTTAATAAACCTTCGGAAATGAAAACCAATTTGTCTCAGCAAGCTGCTTTGACATGATGTGTAATATACAAACCACCCAAACATTAAATCTCAGATCACCTGCTGTCGTTTTCTTCAACCTAGGAGCCTTCAATGCAAGTTCGGTTCTCTTGTTTCCCAGCACTCTCAATGTAATTTACAAGATCATTGTACATTCTCGTTGAAGACTTGGAGAACTCTGTTAAGGACTCGAAAACTGTCGAAAATCCATACTGAAACCCATTTAACGTTATCCTCTGTGTTTCTTGGATGCAGTTGTGGTGTTTTTCCGTTTCTATATTGAGCTTCTTCCTGAATATCTCCAACTGATCTTTCCTATCCACAAAGTGATCATTTTGGTGTTCTGCTTCTGCATCGGGATCTGATCTATATTCTATAAGTTTTGAGTCAACAAATCTTGTCTCCGCCTTCTGGAATGCCAGAGTCCTTCTATCAAATTCTCTTGCTACACTGTCAACTTTCCTCTTTTGTTGTTGTTCCTCCCCTTGCTGTGCCCACAAACCTCTCACATCCTTTGAAAAATTTTTCAATGCAAAAGACACCGGCTTGTCCGGCAACTTCTCCATCAATGATAACCAATTATAACAAATCACAAGCAATGGCGGCCCACTGGCTCGACATGGTGCTGCTGCTGAACTCCGTCCCCTGGAGTAGAACTCAACCTCAGGGACCAAGAACTTGGTTAGCCAACGGTGAAGAGCTTCAACATACGCCTTCTGGGCTACAACATATTCCGTAAAGCTTGCCCGCCAGTTCTGAAGCTCAGCCTCTAGCTGAAGTGTTGCGAGCCGATGAGAATCATTGCAGAATTTTCCATATGTAGGGCAGGCATAAGATTTTACTTCATCTAGAATTTTGTTCTGGGTTTCATGGCACTCCAACATAATTTTCCAGGTGCGAGTCAGGCTGCGCATGGAAGAAAATAAATGAGAAAACCAGGACATCCCAAAATAAATGCTGGAGCAGACTTGCTTTTTTCTTCTTTTCTTTCCAAAATCCTTACCCTTTTAACAGTTCCACAATTTGAGGTTGTAGTTCCTCATCTCTTAGTTTTTCGATTCTTTTTGAGATTGATTCTGCACTTCGAATTGCAACCAAAATTCTGGCATACAAGTCTTTTACTGCAGCCCTGGTCTTGTCCATGGTGAGTTCATCATCTCCCCGGACATCCTGGTTTCTCAGACGTGAACATTTCCTTTCATATAATCTCCTTGTTCTGTCTCCAGCCTGATAAATAATGCACCAAATCAGACAGTGAAAGAAGAAAATGAAGGAGATGTTTACAAGATTCAACTCAGTTTTGCACGAGAGTTGAATGGTTTCCTTCCCTTCCATATCACCACCTCTATTTTTTCTGTTGCCCAAGAGGCAACATTCATTTAGCTTATCTACTATTGTGGACTGACTAGAAATGATCAATTAAAGAACAAACAGAAGTGTAAATCCCATCTCCTGGGGTACCAACCCAAACTGAAAGGAGATCAGTATAAACTGTGCAATGTTGCTAGAGGATCACCATGAAGATAGTTTTGAAGTGATTGTAATCTACCTTAACCTCTTCATAGAGCTTCTTTTCCCAAGCATATAGCCTTCCAAGTGTTAGTGAATGGCTTCCTGATTCCATTCCTCCATAATCATCAAATAGATCATTTTTAAACTCCGTCCAAGTTGAAAAGCCCTTCAAACTAGAAGCTACAAGGCTTTTACACGATGAAGCCTTAGATGAAGTGGAGCGGTGCCACGTAATTGCATGGATAAGTTTTGTGGAGTACTCTGCATTAAAAAAAGAGATGGGAATTAGTCACTTTAAAGCTAGAGAGAGTATGGGCAAAACATCTAGTAAATGGCAGAAAATGCTGGTCAGAAATGCATCACAAGAGCATAGATTCTCTCACCCAAGGATATAAGATGAAAGATCAGGGGCCATTGTCCAAGATAAGACTGGTCATGATAGTGAGACAAGAGGACCTTAGACCCAATCATGAAAGAAATTGTGGAACAACTGGAGAGGTCTGAATTACGTTTCCGATTGAGAGGAGTAAGGACACAAGGATGATGTAGCAGAGAATCTGATAAGCATTGTGCTAGATTCGACCAAGCTATAAAAAGAAAGAAACTACAGCTTTAGGAAATTCAACAGGTTTACGGGAATCAGACATTGTAGGACTTTTGACATAAGATCTCTGGATAAACAATCACAAAGAGTAATCATCACTGCTATCTATTAGCATTCAAGTGGACATCACAAGATGTGTAAAAGACAGGCAGACACAAAGAAAAGCTTTAACTTTTCGTAGTTAATTTGCTTCTAGACGAAAAAGAAAGAGGCAATGTTTAACAGTACTTCAAAGCAAGAACAATTAACATGCTAGAAAAGATTAAAAGGTGAAAGAAAGGGCCCACCTTGGACCTCTTATAATTGAAGGAAAGAAAGAATAACGGAGAAATAGCTTAAAGATAGCCGAATGAAAAAACATGCAAGAAAGAAAAATATCACCATAAGACGACGAACAAATCAACTAAGAAGCTGCAGGCAGAGTAAGGATTCGTTTCAACTTTCAACAAATAGATATCCTAAAGGTCTTCAACACAAGCCTTCCTATATTTCCTCAGTTGAAGCAGAAAGAGACTTGATGCACGTGCAGATGTCTTGGAAGGCTGTACCTCCATAACACACAAACAGATGAACACAGACTATGGTTTGCAAAGCAAGCCATTTTGTTTGTTTATCTTGGTCACAAACTTATGGACAAGTAACCAAACTGGCAAAAGCTGAAGTTCCTATAATCAGATTACATAAAAGTGTTTCAGATGAAGATTTGTTTAGCTAAGCTAAGCTACCAAGTCAAAAATGTTAACACTCGCATAAAAACAGGAACAATGTAGTTGCAACCTTTAATTTCCCCCAAGCC
>JANZLK020000095.1:512800-526080 GCA_026937615.2 Erythroxylum glaucum
AATATTATGACATTAAATTAATAAAATAATATTACTTTATTAAATAGATTAAATAAAAGAACCTAATTAAGACAGCATTGTTTTATTTATAAAATTCGAATTCATTTCCGATTTGGATCACCTATAGACCCGTACCATACAGACTTGGACCGCCACATTGCAATCTATACCTTCAAGCGACCAAAACCATGAAAAATTAATAATAACATAAAAAGCAAGTCTATCTCTTACCACACATATGCTGTCGGTGAATGGATCCGTCTCTTGGAAAGTATGAATTCGATAATGTTTATGAGCGCCTCGTGCTCATATCTAATCGTTGAATATCGTTTCAAAGTAAAAAATTGAAGCTTCTCATAATCAGAAATTGAAGCTAGCAAAGTTATTTAAGCTTAATTGGTATTTGTAAAATTTATTAATTGCCCAATAGAAGATTAGGAGACAGTCATTGGAAATTTCTATTTCGAGGATTTGAGCCAAAATAGAGATTGTTAAATCTTGTCTCAAAGTCAGAAATTGAAATTTACTTTCAATGATTGTTGAGTCAGAAATAGCCGTGGTGCAGTTAGCTTTTACACCCATTAAATTTTCTATAAAAGAGAAACAACAACAATGAAGGAAGTGGAAGAAAAGAGAACGAAGAGAAGAGCAGAAGTTGTTTAGTGTAAAAGAAAAATTTTCTAGAAATGAGAGAGCAGAAATTTAGAGAGAGAATTTTTTTTTTGTTTCTCTTTTCTAGTCAGAGTGGGTGAGCTTGAGTTAATTTGAGTCTTTTGAAAAATTATGTGATAAACACTATTGTATGCTCTCATTGATTATAATAAAATACTCAGTCGTCTTCAAATTAAACGTAAGTATTATCGAACTAGTATAAAAATCTTAGTATTCTTATTGTTTTATTTTTCACTCCAAAATTTATTAACGTTTCCGTACAGCACTAAATGGTTATTATTGACACTATCGATGCTCATTTATCATTCTATATTCTCAACTTGTCGTGGAGATTGAGAAAGCAGGATACAGTGGAGTTACAGCAAGGAAGTACTCAAACCAATCATCAACATATGCTTGAACAGGTCTTGTCTGTTACATTTACAAGGCAGTGTTCGATACACTTTTATGTAGAAGTAGATTAAACATATTCTGATGAACAGTTAGCTTGAATTCTCACTTCTCAGAAATCACCATGAGGGTCTAATGCAGCAATTAATGTAGGTCAAGAACCTCCTTTTGGGCTGCAAGATGGCAATAAAGCATATATAATCATGCTATTTCATTTCTACTTACTTTCCTCCTCCATTCTATACTCAATCCTTGTAGTAATCCACATGCGCTGACCAAGGGAATGTGGACAACTACAATGATTTGAGTATGAATATGATTGTTACTCTATCAGAATGGATTTTGATGGAGGATAGTGCTTTTAAACATTTTCTTTGTCAAATTAGAAGGCAAACTGGCAAGCTAGGTAGCTAAGTAGAGAGAAGAAATTAGGAGACTCACCGTAACGGAGTCATCTTGATGAAGATGATGACGATAACGATGATGAACGTGGCGGTGCTGAGGAGGAGGATCCATCAGCTCTTTTTCGTTGCCAAGGCTGGCATTTCTAGCATCAGACTTGTGCTCCTTCCTTTTGGCACGAGCTTGTGAGAACACCACGGAGTAATTGGTATCACTGGCCTTGGAGTCCCACCCTCCAAACTGAGGAACTGGCGTCCATCCATTATTCTGCAGTAAACAAATCCTAATGAGCTAACCGAACAACATAACAGAAGCTTAATTATACATGTTTTAGGCATCATCTGGTCAAATGAGGAGACAACTTGGAAGTTAATCCAAGTTTATTCAACCTTGTTTTGGCTAATATCCCCCTTGGTCATCAACGCATATTAACCAAAACAAGCTCAAAGACTCCCCATATAAACTTGTTCTTTGACAGACATGTGTAATAAAAGCTTTCGAAAGTTACGAATTCTTTTGCTTCGAGAAGGGGATAATTTGTTTCCTTGGAGCACAGAAACAACACTTACCACCTTCGGGTCCCGGCGTTCCATGGCCGCAACCAAAGGGGACGGTCAGAATGGTTGTTTATATACTCTCACAAGTACACAAAATGTGCTATTTAAAGTACCTACATATTTAGAATTGATTTTTTTCTATTCCCGGATGATTCTTTCATTGAATATAACAACCTGGTTTCTAGCCATAAGCAATTAGCTATAATTGTTACATGTTCGTGCTTCCATGACAGGTTTTGTTAAGCCATAAGCATGATTTAGGGTTAATGGATACTTAAAATAGAGAAGGTGGTCTTGAAAAGATGAGGAAACAGCAATATTCCAAGTTTAGAAGAAAGTAGAGGCAACGTTAACCAATGAATGAATTCAATGGTAGATTAGAGAGACTCTCCGTTTGCAATGTGAAAAATGAATAATTGAACGAGATATTCTGTTATCATTATAGCATTTAGGCTAAGTGTAGAGCCCAGAATTGAATTGAAGTCAATTGAATATACTTGGTAAAGGAATAGATCTCTTCCAATAAAGCACAAGACTCGTTGGTATTATACGGAGTTCACGTGTTGATATTGTAAAAATCTGGTATAACTAAGGTGTTCTGTGTTGCGCCACGACTTTCCCTTCGTTTGCCCAAGCTCAATTACAAGTATCGTGTGCCTTCACGTCCACTTAATGGGCACATGGATAGAAGTTTGCTACGTGGCTGTTTGACATTTCAGTCTGTTTTGATATTCCATGTATTTTGGTTTTCTGATATTATGTTTTGATTTTATTTGATCTCGTTATGGTCATGGGTTGTTATTATCCTGATCTTTTGGAGGAGTAGTTGAATTCCACTTGTATATAAGCTGTGTGCAACTATCAAATGAAAGAGGCTTATTCCCGTCTCAATTACTGCGGTTCTTTTCTCAACCTAACGGGATGTTTGGTTTAATAGAATAGCAATTTTATTCCTAGCTTATTCCTTGCTATATTATAAAAGTTGTGTTTGGTTAGTTTCAAACACAGAATAAGCAATCTCTAGGATTATTTATTCTTAAATTTGGAGAACAGAAAAAACTAGTCTCAACCTATCTTTATTTATTCTAGGAATGACTATTCTTCTTCGGCACAAATTTATCCTTCTCAGGTTTAAATCTCCCGAATCTTCAACATTTGAAATTTCTTCGAGCCTCCTCCCGAAGCTTCTTCCACTTCTTCAAGTTCGTGATTCCATCGTTCTACCATTTCCAAGTTCTGGGTAAGTCATTTGGATTTTTTTTATCTGTCCTTTTCTTTCGGCTTTTCCATGTGGTGTTGAAAATGGGAAATGAAAAAATGGTAGCTTGAGCTTGGATTGTTTGCGATGGCCCAGTTCATAAGTTGTAGAAGAGAGTTGCAGAAGAGAGTAAACGTTTTTAATTTTCACAGCCTCCAAGCCAACTTCCACCATTATTCTTGTTGAGTATTGTCTTAAAGTCAGAAATCTCAGCTTCTCAATGTCAGAAATCTCAGCTTGCTTTCGGTGATTGTTGAGTCAGAAATGGTGACTTGATTTTTCAATAGAGTTTGGTGCAGTTGGCTTTCACATTCACCCATGGAATTCTCTATAAAAGAGAAGCAACTACAAACGAAGGAGGAGATAGAGCACAAGATTTCTGGTGTGAGAAGAGAGAAGAAGTTGTTTAGAGTGAGAGAGTACAAAATTTCCGAAGGAGAAGAGAGAGAAGAATAGTGAGAGGGAGAGAAGAAAAATATATACATAAATATTTTTTGTTTTCTTTTTCTAGTAGGAGTGGGTGAGCTTGGTTAATTTGGGTCTTTTGAAAAATTGAGTGATAAACACTATTGCATGCTCTCATTGATTATAGTGAAATACTCAGTCGTCTCCAAACTAGACGTAGGTATTGCCAAACCAGTATAAAAATCTTAATGTTCTTGTTGTTGTTTTATTTTCACTCCAAAAATTTATTAACGTTTCCGCACAACAATTCTTTATTTCGCTTCTATACTTTATGCGGTCACACAAAGAAATGGGTTAATCTCATAAGCCGTAAAAGTTCAAAGCTTTCAAAGAAAGTAAACCCCATATTCAGTTGGAAAAACCCAGTTCATCAATGGCCAAGTTCCTCACTTTCATCTACTTCGTTTCAATAACTTTCCTAATTTCCCACTTCAATTTCATCACTGCAGACCCAAATCTCTCATTTGCTTTCCAAAGTTTCGGTAAAGATCAAAACTTTAAGTCCAACATTGCTTTGTATGGTGATGCCAAGATTGTTGATGATGGTTCATCGATTCAGCTAGCTCACTCAGTGAGATTCAGCAGAGGAAGAGTCATGTACAGGAGACTAATCAAGCTTGTCGAAGGTAATCCTGGAAAGATGGTTTCTTTGTCCACGTACTTCTCGTTTTTGATGTCCCCAGATGATGGATATGGGTTGGCTTTTATTATGGTTCCTAGTGCTTTTAATGCCAGTGCATTTGATAATGGTCCATTAGAAACAAAGAAGAGTGATTTTAAGATTGTTTCTGTTGAATTTGGTTCATTTAAGGATGCCAAACATGGAGAATTGAAGGAGAATCATGTGGGAATTGATTTGGGTGGTTTTGTGTCAGCCAAAGTGGGAAATGCTTCATCTGTTACTGCAGTATTTGAGAACAGAACGAGATTGCATTCTTGGATAGATTATGAAGCTAGTACGAAGAGATTAGAGGTTAGATTGAGTCGATCTGGGGGAGTAAAGCCAATTGAACCAATGCTCTCGTACCCTGTGGACCTGTCAAGAATGTGGAATGATGATGAAGTGCTTGTAGGCTTGAGTTCATCAGATGGAAATTCTTCTGGTACATGTTCCATCGACTCATGGAACTTGAGTCTGCGGAGTATTCCACAGTGGATGCACTCTGAGCCACTGGATCCTCGGGCATTTGTTAAAAATGAGAAGTCTTTGGTAACTCAGAAGAGACGTTATTGTCTGTTGAGATTGCTTGCTGCTATGATTTTTGGTACTACTTGTGGAGCACTGGGAGCATTCATTGTGTTGTATTTCTGGACCATCTTTGGCAATAGACGCCCGGTGGTGGTGGTGCCAGAGGAGTTCTCGGAGGATTTTGAGTACAAGAAAGTCAAAGTGGTTGTTGATAAAGTCACTGAAGATGGGAAGCAGTAGATATGTAAGGATGGCTTTGTGTTGGATGTTTCATGTTGTAAATTCATCCTCTTTTTGTACTTGTATTTGTGGGTTTTGTTGTTGTGCGGTCACCGACATCAATTGTCCAAATGTAGTTTCTGTTGCATATTGTCTACATTATTGAATGATTGAGATTTTCGACTTTGAACTTATAATATGGAATGTGGAAGGATTAGCAGCCTCTTCTGATGAATTCTTAGAGTAACTAACTTGATAAAATTCCGTATATGAAGCCAGATTTCTCTACTTGAATGGCTTTTATGAATCTTCCGATTCTTCCCTTTTCCTACGGAATGGTTTGTATGTTTGCTTATGTACATGCTTAAGGTTTATGCATTTTGGAGCTAACCTTTCCTTTTAAGTATTATTTCTGCTCTGTCTAGTCCTTCTATAGATGCCAATGTTTCATTTAATAGCAAAAGCTACAATCTTTTTCTAACAATAAGAACATCAGGACATAAGCAAGTGCCCACCGTGCAGGAAAACAGTAACAGAGATGATATTGGCTCGTGTGTACGGTATGAGATCTGCATTACTCCTCCATGAGATTGTGTTTGTGTTGGAGATAAGCTTCAGTGTTAATCAAAGACTTCCTTAAACGCAATCACAACCCTCAGCTTCTTTGCGAACAACATCAATAACAGAATCAATCAACTCGGCACCATCAGTGTAATGCCAATCAGTGCAGTTATTTCACAGCTCCGGCTTGTCCATAAACGAAGTTCTCTGGTCTAAAAATCTGGCAATAGGTACTTGTCCTGATATATAGAATCCATTGTACCAAATTCAAGGTCCATCAGGACAGCTCTTGGAACATATCAAGCTGAATATCAGAGCTCCCTTGCTACATTCCTGTCGTGCCAATGCCATGTTCAGTGCAAACCGCCTCCCAGAACTTGAATGGGCTAATTCGAGATGTTTGCAATCACATTTCTAGAGCACTATTCTTCATTCATTTCCTTGCTTGCAAAAGCAAATGCAAAACAAAACATCTTTGTAGAGTTTCCTAACAAGTAAGGATGAAGCAAGAAGATATCTTTTCTTAACATAGACAATGTTAGTGAAGGTCCAAGGATGGACCTTTATCACATGGGCAGATTTTTATTTTCAAAATTAAAATCTTAGATCGATAGTCTTCGGATAAATGTTAGTTAAATAGTTGGGATGCACGAGATGACTTGTGAATACTTGAATGAGAGTCTTTATGAACTTCATAGACCCATTTAAATAACTAAACAGTCCACCATGGCAAAAGTGAAATCTTGTCTCCTTATTTAGGAAGATGGTAATTAGGGTTTAGTCTTTTATTGTCTGAAAGTTTGATGCTTTGGATTAAAGATCTATGCTTTTTGAAAAATGTTTGTTGGGCTTTAGTGACTTGACTGTCATGTATCATGATGTTATCCACATTCTGCTTTATCTATCTTTTTAACTCTTTGAATTGAAAATGACTGCAACATCATTTTGTTCAAGTTTTGTGTAAAAAGATCATGGCATTTAAGATCTTTTGACACTCCATGTCACCACCCTCGTGACCTTCCCCTGCTTTGGCCAGAAGGACGACACCCATCGTTGGACTACCAGAGTTTGTCCATAGATTAACCATGGTCCGTCTGTCAATGTGTGGTAGTAGTTGGAGTCCTCCATGAAGCAAACAAGGTAAAAATCTTGCTTCAGATCAACTATTTTGAGAGGGCCGACTGGTTTCCATAAGGCTCTCAGGCAAGAGTTAAGTGCTTGAAAACCTATCCTACGTCCCAGGAGCTTCACTACGACTACCTTGGTCCACTGGTTATCCAATTTCTCTTTGAACGTGTGCGACAGCTTGATTCCTTCTCCATAATCTTGCCTGAGAGCTTGGAAACCTATCTTACGTCTTAGGAGCTTCACTACGACTGCCTTGTTCCACTGGTTGTCCAATTTCTCTTTGAACGTGTGCGACAGCTTGATTCCTTATCCATGGCCTCTGACTATTTGTACTATGCCTCCCTCCTCTATCTCGATAGTTGCTTCGGCTGGACAGTTTGGTTCTTCCATCGCTTCTGTTTCAACCTGATGTCCTATGACGGCTGCACTATATGACAGCATTGGGCGGGCCTGCGTATCTTCTTCCCTGTTCCTCGTTCTTCCCCGTTTTGATTGGTTCCCCTCAGGGTCGAGGGCCGCCATGGTCGCTCCAACCATGTTTGAGGAACTTGATAATATCACTTGAAACGAATCCTAACGATGAGCGCCAACTGTTGCTGGGTTGAATGTAGGAACTTAACTTTTAGTCCTCTAAACCTTAACTTTTAGTCCTCTGCATGTGCTCTTGATGATTTTCAGAATCTAATAAAGTTTTGGTCTTTCTCAATCTGTCTGCTAAAAATGTGAACCCCATATTGCAGTTTTGTATTTTAGCTTTGTCTATGCTTCCTTTAAATTGTTAATTTGACTATAATTCGATTATAGAAGCGGCGGAGGTGGAGATGGTAAGAATAAGAGCAATCAAGAAGAGTCTTCTCCTCTCTGCCAAGTGGGGTGCATGGTTTGGGTATTGGATTACCTGATTAGTACATTTCATCTTGGATGAACTATAAGTAGTGATGACCTCAGCAATCACGTAACACTGAATGACTGAAATGCTTAGCTGGATAACACATGTTTCGATGAAGTCTATGCCAGTACCATAGGTCGCACGCCCACTCGCTCATCAACAAAACAAAGAATTGGCGGGAAACGGATTTGCTTAGGTCCTCCAAATTGTACCTGTATAGCAAATCAAACAAAAAAATCGTTGTCAGAAGTTTTAGCGGAGACATCACGTTACTGTGGTACTATCGACAATAATTTTAGATAATTTAGTAGGTATGATCACAATCAATTCCAAATTTAACAGGTTTCGAAAGTGCACTTTTAGAAATCAGAGTTTCCAAAAAATATGATTAATTCATGATTTAAACTCTTAACTTGAAAGACGGAAATCTTTAAGGAATCCCTTTGACTGGCTAATGTTAAGGTTCTGAATTGGACAATTGTTAGTGTTCGTGTCATTTAGAAGAATGTAATAAGTATATCCTAAGATTTCTTATATCTGTCCAATAACCTCTACGACCCACATACATCTTATAGTAATATATCTATTAAGAATATATGACCTCTTAATTAATGAATTGATCATTAAGTAGATGTTATATGCTATACTTTCTGTTGTATCTCACATTTAATCTCCTTTGATCTCATTTATTTAATTGTGTTATAAATGTATTCGATTCCCTTACTAAGAGTTGGTAGCCAACTTTGAAGTTTATCAATCAAAATGACCTTCCTCTATTATAAATTCTCATGAATTGAAATTAATTTGCTTTCCTAGAATTATCCCATATGATCACATTAAACATAATCTTTTAGTACATTCTAAAATAGCAAACCTTAAATTTAATTCTTAAGAATTAAACAATGGTCATAAGAGTATGTTAAGAGGTTCACTTAAACTCTAAGTTGGAATCTTTTGATTTACACTAAATCATTAATCCCTCTTATGGTTGTTTCTGCACACACGGTAAGAGTTGTATGCTCAGTATAAACTCTTAGTAATTTAGAGCATATGGTTTTTATAAATACAATATCATACAAATTTTGGTTCATACATACTTAATGTATAACTTAAGTTCACTTGTCTGCTTTTAATTTTATCTTTCCAAACTTTCATATGGTAACTTAAGACAAATATGTTGACTATATGATCCCTTCAAACCAATTTCTTTTTTATTTATCATCTAAGTTGGCATTCACGATTTAAGTTTCTTGCCTTAGCTTTTAATTAGCACCTTTATAATAAACCTAAAACATGTCTCCTCTCCAATCATCACAAATATTGAAGTCGATTGCTTGTGTGAGAAGGTTAATCTTTTATCTATCCATTGTACTCTTTGATTCATACGAAAAATATATTATATAAAGTAAATATATTTTATGGTTAAGTATTAAACAATGTTTATTACTTAATAAACAATGTCCACTTATATGTGTATTTATACCTGACAATACATTAAATGAACATACATGGAGAAATGTTAATCAATTACATTTAAATATCTACTAATCTTAGGGATTTTATAGTGCCAATATATGTATCTCAGGAAATTGGTTTTGTCATTAGCCTGCCACCATATTTTATGTAGATATGTACTTCATATTCACTTCTCCTCATGCAACTATATCTTTTACGTAATTGTACTTGGTATCTATATGCTTAATTTCACAAATAAACTTAGGGTCTTTTGTATAACTGATTATTGATTGACTAACATAATTGATTTTACATGCATCAATCTCATTTTAAGTGACACCTAAACTAACCAAGAATCATCTATGCTATATAGCTTCTCATATTGTTGCTGAAAATGCTATATATTCAGCTTTCATTGTGGATAAAGCGATATATGATTGTTTTATACTTTTCTATGATATAGCACCATTGTTACATAAGAAAACAAATCTAGAGGTAGATTTTCTCTCATATAAATTTCTTCCCTAGCCTGAATATGTATACCCTTGTATACAACGGTGGTTGCTTTGATAATATAATGCATAATCAACATTACCTTTTAGATACCTCAGTATTCTCTTTACTGCTTTCCAATGTGCTTATCTTAGATTGAATTGATATCTACTCACTATTTCAACAATGTAACAAATATCTGGTCGGGTACACATCATGCATATATGAGACTTCCAACTATACTAGAATAGGAAATTTTATTCATTTGTTTCCTTTCTTATGGTGTAGTTGGACAAAACTTCTTACTGAGACCTTCGTCTTTAGTAATAGGATTATTTATTATTTTGCAATCTTACATACATAATCCTTCTAAAATCTTTTGAATATAAGTTGCTTAAGAAAATGATAGTAATCTTTTTAAATGATCTCTTGAAATCTTAAGCAGCTTCACCCATGACTTTTATCTTAAATTTAGATGGCAACCTATCTTTAACTTGCTTATCAAACTCACATTCATTACAAGTAATTAAAATGCCATCCACATATAAAGATAAAATCACAAATTTATTCTTAGATCTCTTAGTATATATATAGTGGTCTTCATTAAACTTATACAAATTATATGAAATGATTACATTATGAAAACGAATATATCACTACAAAGAAGATTACTTCAAACTATGAATCCATTTCAATAATCGACACAGTTCCTTTTATTGGTCTAACTTAATGAAACCTATAGGTTATTCCATATAGATTTTTTCTTGTAATTCTCTATTTAAAAAATTAGTATTTACATCCGTTTGATATAATTCAAGATCAAAATTGGCTATTATAGCCAATATTAAGTGATTTGAAGTAAACCTAACAATAGGTGAAAATTTCGTTATAATCGATTCTCTTCTATTGTATATATCTTTTCACCATAAGGCACGCTTTATATCTTTCGATATGGCCATCAATATTTCATTTTATTAAAGAACTTATTTGTTTCCAATAGTTTTTGCACCCATTAGGGAGCTCAACCAGGTCCTATACTTGATTTGAGCTTAAAGAATTCATTTATTCTTTCATTGCTTCATCCATTCTTCTTTAGTAGGACCATTAAGAGCCTCGCATACATTTCTTGGCTCATCATCTTCTTGTGGGATAATCATGTGAATTTCTTTTTCTATTTTAAAATGATGTTAGGGAATCATGCTACGATTACTTCAACGTAAACATAGTTCATGAGAAACAAATTCATCAACATTTGGATTAGTCCCACTCGAACCAAATATGATAGATAAACTTTCAATGGGTTGTAATCTTAATTGTCCTTTAATTAATTATTCAAGTTCTATAGTACTCCTACTTAAATAAAGTCCTTATTTATGATTCCCAATAATGGAATCATTTTGATCAAGAGTTTCATATACAATAGGTCTTTTCACCCTACTTTTGAAAGTCATTCTCTTAAAACATGACTTCTTGCAATTCAAATTCAATTAATCCTTCATTACCTTATTTAGCTATAAGCACATATCCTTTTAAGTTTTTAGAGTAAGTAATATGATACTTTTCTTCCTTATTAGGCTTAATTTCTCATATCTATGAGAGAAATTATTAACGTAAGTAGCATATCTCTATAGTCTTATATATTCCATGTTAGGGTTTCTTTTTATCTACATCTCATACGAAGTGTTCGTATATGATTTTATGGGCGCTCGATTAAGTACATAAGTGGCTGAAAGCAGCGTATCACCCCAATAAGTGATTGTTATATTTGTTTATGCCATCATAGACTTTCGCATTTCTAGTAGCATTTTATTACGTCTTTCTGGAATTTCATTTTGTTGTAAGGTTCGAGGAATAATTAGTTATCTTTCTATTTCTTTTTCATTACAAAACATCTTGAACTTATCGGATAACTATTCTTATCATTACTTAGTTTTTAATGATTTTATTATCTTGTCTAATTGATTCTCTACCAAATTCATATACTTTATGAAATAATTTAATGCTTTTGATTTGTGAGAAATCAAATAGACATAACCATACCGAGTATAGTCAAGTAAAAAAGTTATGGAGTATATAGCCTCATATTGTTCCCTTACATTTAGTAGACTATAGATGTCTAAATGAATCAATTGCAAAAGATAGGAAGCCTATGTTCCCTTTATAATGGCCTTTACGCCATTTTACTAGGCAAACAATGTCTGCAAATAGGTAAATCTAGTTAATATAAACAAGGTTTAAAAATTGGATCGGATCGACTGGTTCGATCAGAAACAGTCTGAACTGACCAATTGTCCAGTTCGATTTCAATTAATAATCTTTTTGTATAAAAACCGACCAATTTATTAGAGAATCAGTCGGTTTTTAGCTAACTGATCGAACCAGTTAATCAATTGTCAAGTCATATTCTAATAAAACCACTCCTCGTAACAGCCATCAAAAAACCCACGAAACCTATTTTGCATAGGTCTCTTCTTTTGCATACACAGAAGACAAAGGATTACGAACAGAAATAGGTGGGCAATCTCGAAACTCTAGGATTCATTATTGTGGGAAATGAGAGTGGAGGAGCAAAGCGGAGTCATGAGGCTGTTTGTGAAGATTAAGGTTTCGACGCATTTGGATGCCAAAGGGACAATGAATCAAGTGTCGCAAGTGGGGCCCAGTGTTGATGACAAGGGTATTATGACCATTCACGACTTAAATGGGGCCAATAGGAATGCTAAGGGAAGCTTGGATTTGAAATCTGGATAGAGCACCGATAACGATGGTGTGGACTCCAGGACTAAGAAGAAAAATGTGAATTTGATTGATATTATTACAAACTTATTTAGTTAGAAAGTTCATGTTTGACAATTTATGTCTACATCATATTCATGGGGTACTAAATGTTGTGAGCTAAGGAATTCTATTCCCAATCAGGATTATAATCACTCGATCTCAGGACATTTGAATCCACAGATCCAGTGTAATTTTATTTGCATGTCACGTGCCAAGTCTCTGCCTACGGCCTCGGTGTTGCTGGATGGGCAACTGGTATCAAACTAGGAAGTATATCCAAAGGGATTAAATATTCTACTCATCGCAACATTGGAATCGCCCTTTTCGCTACCACTACACTCCAAGATTAAACACCCAAATCTCTTATCACTATGTGGATACTACATTGTAGCTAAAGAGTACTTTTCAAAATAACATGAATGCCCAAAATTTGTAATTATACCTACAACTACTGCTATTTTGTATGATTTGGAAAAAAAACGTCGAGGAAAGTAGAGCAGAATGTGCTCATCTTTGATTTAGGTGGAGGAACTTTTGATGTTTATCTATTGACGATTAAGGAGGGGATCTTTTTAGGTCAAAGCCATAACCGGTGACATTCATTTTGGTGTTGAGGACTTCGATAGCTTGTGAATCATTTTGTTGCAAAGTTTAGAGGAAGAAAAAATTCGAGATTCAATGAATGGAGTGAAATGGTGATTTAGTTGTCAAGTTGCTATAGAGTTCCAATTTGTATTGTAGATAAGGGAACAAAATTATGAAATGCAAAACAGAATGCAAACAACTAAACTAAAATGTAAAACAAACACTTGGCTAACCTAGAAA
>JANZLK020000096.1:54297-64492 GCA_026937615.2 Erythroxylum glaucum
ATTAACAAAATTAACCTAAATTATTATAAACTAATTATAATTTAATAAATACTTGACAATCCACGACGTCTACTGAACTAGACGTCGCTGAATGTCTTTTTTTCCACGACGTCTTAACAACGTCGTTAAAACTAACACAATCCCTGACGTTTAACCTAACGTCGATAATTATATGCTACTTCTCTGACGTATTAATCAACGTCGGACAATGTCCATTTTCTCCGACGTCTACACAACGTCATTAAAACTCCGCAATCCCTGATGTTTTAACCAAACGTCGAGCATTATACGCCACTTTTCTGACGTTCTCTTCAAAGTCCCAAAATCACTAATCTATCTACGACGTCTTCACTCAGACGTCAGAGAAACCCATTACCTACCCACTATCTACGACGTCTATTGTGACGTTTTGTTAGACGTCGTAGATGGTTTTCTGCGACGTCGTAATAGAATCTACGACGTCTATTAGACGACGCAAAATGTAAGCTTCTGTTGTAGTGATTGTTCCTCACCCGTGATTTTCACATGAGCTCTGCTCAACAATGGTAAAGGATTCATGAAGAGGATTTGGGAACAGATCATCCCAAAAACTGCATTGTCTAATCCAATCAAAAATTTGTGGAGCTTATCCTCCTCTTATTCTTTTATAAATTTTTATGCCATAGATCTTAGAATAACTGCTCACTTCATACCACATCCTCTTTAATTTTTTGTGTAATAAGTCATTATAAATATACCTTATTGTCTAAGTGAGGAGATCTCACTTTTGAGTTCATAAGTGTGTGGTGCGTTATCTAATTGAGAATCGTTTCTTCAAGTCATCCCGGACTGCCTTCACAGTCTCCATGTGCGCCACACTCAGTTAATTGGATGGTTTTTTCAATTTAATTGAAAATCTAAGAGATCAATATCGAGTTACACGTCTATCGCGAGTTTCGTCGAAGTTCCATTGATGAAACCTAACTTGTTTTTGGATTTAAAGTCAGTGATCTTGACCTTCTCTCAAATGTCATAGTTTTCTCTGTTGAGTAAACATGACACGATAATCGCTTCTGGATTACCCAGTGTATGTAATTAATACGGAGGGATCCGTCACTACTCTTGGCTGACCCATCTCACTCATTTCCCAAAGGTCCATGTGCACGTATCCATGTCTCGAAGATTATAGCTGACTACGAAATAATATGGAGAAAACTCTATTCTTATCTATATCGAAATTTATTTATTTTTTACATGCGTACGTATAGTAACTTACCAATCCTAGGAATTCTAGTTAATGTAAATGACTACTTACCAAATTTACGTTTATCTGTAATAATAATAATCTTTAACTAAATATACAACAAATATTTACTTTCCAATAGAAAATGATTAGCGACATGTAAGTTGTAGGCATTAACAGATCAATAAGGCACACTTTGTAGTAGGGTTGACAACAGGAGGTCGACATGGCCTAACTCATTTCAAGCTCAAACCGACATTAATGCGATATTATTTTACTTAGTTATATGAAAATGACATTTTTTAAAGAACAATTTGAACTTCTTAAGTTGTATTGGATCGAATCTAAACTTAATCTAAAATTCAATCTAACTCAAATTTAATTCGTTAACTTTAGAATGAACCAAAAATAATAACCATAGTTTACGGGGATCAAAATGGTGAATTGTTATAAGAGATGACTTTAACCTATAGAAATTTGATGACTAGGAAGACAATACTCTAAAATGCAGATACATTCAACTTATAATTATCAGTTAGATTAAACTTGTCAAAAACAATTTGCAAACTATTGTATAGATGAATAAGACCACGTCACAATTACTAAGAGACAATATAAGATAGTTTCTAAATAATACTCCCTTGTAATTTCAAATTTTGTTATTAATTTATAATGAAGTATCTAAAATATCAATGCATAATAAGAAAAACAAAATTACCTTGTCCAATCAAGAAAAATTAGCTCGTTCCCATTTGACTTATATGGACATGAGGAACAACGATAAGCTGTTCCTTGCTTTCTACGATTGATACAATGTTTTACCAAGGCTCTTGCCACCGTATTCAACCGAGAAAAAAATGGCTTCAAACACTACAAATTACAAACAGAGGGAGAGACTTGTAATTTTCATTAGAGAACAAGTTTACTTTTCTAATCTACTGACTCTGAAACAGTAAAGAATGAATGTTTTGTTTCAAGTATGGTCGACATTTTTTATTAAAAAAAAAAACACCGCTCAGTTCACATTATCTAGCCGGAGTCAGTCCTGAAAGCGTCTCGGCGTAACATCTCACCTTGGTGGAAAATTTATCAAACCCCAAGTCGGCAGATGTTCTTTCCTCCAATTAGAACTGCGAGCCATAAATCTAATCACTAACAGGGCATAATGTGCGTGGTATTAGTCTCATATCTTCCCAACGCCCCGCCAAAATCACCACCGTTCATCTTAGAACCAACTCTCAACACCTTGACCAAATCACCGCTCATCTTCCGCACATTCCCTTCACCCTCACTCTGCATCACCAACAACAATTTGGTGATGCCGTTGTTCCTCACCACTTTATCCTGCACCCTAACATCCCTGAACACGCAACACAAGCTCCACAGCACCAATACGGCATCCTCCCTCGCCGTTTTGGAGACCTTCATTAATCTCTCCATTATACCAGCGACGCATTTGGGTTCCTCTCTTATAGCAGTTCTACCGTCTCCGCTGCACGTGCAAGCCATCGATAACAGTTTCAACGACTTCTCCGCCGTCGAAACGGCAGCGCTCTGGTCGGAGAGAGTAGCTGCTAGGAGTTTAACCAGTCCCAGTTGGACGAGTTGAGTCATGATTGTTCGATTCATGGCGATTAAAATAAGTAGCGATAAAACAGTGTCTTTCAGGTCGCGGTCATTCTGTGATTCGAGTACGTCAATAAGATTCGGTATCAACTTCGGAGTTTCTGCGACAATGCGTCTTGATTCGTTGTCAAGCAAAATCGATTCCAAAACCCTGATTGCTTCAATTTTGGACTTCGGATCTCCTTTCCGAAGGACTGAAACAAAAAAAATTAAGCATTCTGTGTTGCCATTAAAGACTAATTTGTGCAGTTTCTCCCTGACTCCATTTTCAACCAAAATTAAGTCCAAAACCGTAACTATCAACTCTAAAACTCGAACCTCGGAGCATTCCTGATTCAAAGTACGAACAATCACTTCAACAAAACCGTTGAAACTCACCAAGAATCTTCTGTTATGCTCGCTAAGGCTCACAAACTCCACAATTTTGACCAGAGATTCCAGAAAGCCCTGTTTCCTGGCCTCAATCGTCTGAATCCAAAGACTGATCTTCGGTTGCGGAGAAAAGTGAGGATCGGAGAGTCGGACGGAAGACTGGTTCCAGACATTCATTAAACGGCGAAGAGTGAGATTGGGAACGAAGTCTTTGGATGGGAGGATCTGCATGGTGGCGGGACATGTGTCGTGGCCCGAATCGAGCCAGAGTTGGATACTGGAACGATCGTAGGTGACGCCGGTGCACAGACTCACCGGAGACTTCATAATGTCCATAGAAATCGGACATCGGAAAACACTAGGTACTGTTATATACAGTTCGCCTCTCTCCATTTTTTTTGGGGGGCGAATTTTGAACGAGAGAGTGGAGAGACCAGGAGTTTGGAGGCAGAAGAGAGAAGAAGAGAAACAGGCGCTTAAGTATAGGAATGGGAGAAAGATTCAAACAAGAAGGTGACATCGTTTCGTTTATTAGCTGTAGCCTGGTAGTAGGTCGTTGCTCGTTAGTCAAACGCGGAACTTTTCAAAGAAGCTTCAATTTTGATGACGGTCTTCCTTCTCATATAAATGAAAACCGTGTCCGTTGGATGGTGGTCCCTACCTTAGAAATAGACTCATTATTTCTCAACCAAATTAATCAACGGTCAACAAGTCGCTGCTTTTATACATATGATAATACAATATCGTATGATAAAATGATAATATAATATCGTAAGTTGGACCCGTCACCGCCGGACCACAGTCGTACGAACCGTCCACTGCTGACCACTCTGTAGGAGTTGTTACATTAGTGAGTCAACACGAGGACCTGAATTCCAGGGCTTGGTTAACAGCTTGTAATTCTATAGTAGTTTAGTGGGGATACAAGAGGATTAAGGACGCGTGGCATCCTTTTATTTTATTTAACGGTGAAATTCAACACTAATCGTGTTTCAGTTTCCAAGTTAAGTATGGACGAGAAAATTGCTCCAAACCAGCCTGGATTCTACTTGCTTTTCTCCGATGACTATTTTCTATGTCTTGCTGATGCAAAAAATGAATTAGTACTCCATAGTGATGATTTATTTCTTCTTTCTTTTCGAATGTGATATCGTTTGTAACATTTTAGTTGTTCACTTAACTTAAATTATTTTCATTATTATAATCTTTTATAAGGAGTGTAAAATTAAGGGGGTGCTTGGTTCATGATTTTAGTGAAGAAAAATAAACACCAAATCACAAATTAATTTCATAGTTAATTAATACAATTAATTAATCTTAGGATTGCAACATGCTAGATTTAATAATTAGATGAACAAATACCTGAAAATTTGAGGAACAATTGAATTCATTGTTATTTTCTGTGAAACAAAGTGACAAAGACGCAGAAAATTGATTACTACTATTCCAAACCCTAATTAGCAAAAAACACATACAATTTTCAATGGGGTGACTGTATTTAAGGTCAGCTAGCAGAAGGGCCTTCTGTGAACTGCAAAATATGGGCCAACTCTACCCATCATAACAAGTCCATAAACACGGGCCCAATGACACGTATGAGAGAATTACCAAGCCCAATTATCTTAACGTCAAATTAATCAGGGTTTGTACAAAATTATGTTTATTATGCTAATCCACAAAATTAATGACAAAATTCTATTAAGCAGCACCCAGAAACTCGATAATGGAATAGAAAACGAGTATAAGTTTGATATATTCAGCAACAAAGTGTTCAACAAATTTTAGAACTTGTGTATCTATCCATATTAGAAATGTGGAAAGAAAAAAAAAGCCATCAGTCCTTCCCTTCATCCCAAAGGTACATTTCATGATCATTCACCGGGAAAATCAATCAGAATACCTCTCTGATCCTTAATCATGATCGATGGTCCACAAAGATTAATACTTCTGATAAACATCACCATTTTTTTAGCTTGACTGGTCTGTTACAACTCCCCACCCTCCGTTTCCCCATTGTCTAGTGGTCAAGTCCTTATATGACCAAAAAAGAACGTACGTTAACTCCTGTAGGGTGAGCTCAAGGATTGATCCTCTCTTCATACCAATGCATTTCTCCGTCAGCACTTTGTTTCAAGGCAAACATTATCCTCTTGTCAGCCTTCAAGTTCAAGTAATCAACCTGGAAATTGAATGTTTCAATGAAGTCAGAAGAAAAAGAGACGAAATATGATAAAGACATATTGTCTGAGTTTAACCAACCTGATCTGGATCTAAAAGCAATAGACAAAATGTTGCCACTGGACCTGATGAAGGATCAAGAGTGAGTTCATGTGGCGATTTGTCACGTAGACAAGGAAGACCTGGATTAGGCCCCAAGTACTGCAGTCTTGATCTTACAGAACTAGCAAACCAAGATTTCTCTCTTTGCTACATAATTGATGAAAAAAGTTCAGAAGAAAATAGACCAAGTTCCAGATGAGTTAAGACAGGTAAAAACTGGCAACCAAAGCAGGAAATCCCTCTACATTATCCTAAACAATCAAAACTACGGTGGGATTGGGACCCCGATGTCTGGAATATACAGAAGATATGATCTTTAATGGACTACCAAGACAGGATCAGGGAGCTATTAATTTATTGTTCTCTCAATTTTCTCTTAGTAATCAGGATAGATAGACCTTTAGAAACCAGCATATATGTAATAGCAATTCCTTTAATCAGCGTATAAGCTTCAACAAAAGTTCTTTAGAAAAATCATACTTCTACTCTTCTACAGTATAGTTGTTATATCAGAACTACTGCCTCATAAATTTGGAAGAATCACTGATCAAGGTAGTCACAGATACCTGAAGCTTGGCAGGATCAGAGTTCGAAGAATCAATAACATCAACTTTTCCAGTGATCCGGAATTGCTCCCAAGAATCAGTGAAATACCAACATATCTTCAACAAAGTGAAATTACGTTTCAACTCAAACATATAATGACAGAAACAACCAAATTCTGAAATACGCTCCACCATGTAAACGAAATCCACCACAGCAACTATCAGATGAAAGGTACTAAATAAAATTGTTGGCATGTGCATTTCACCTCAGCAAATGGACAATGCTTTAGCTCATCAATCTGAACATTCAAGTAAAAACAAAAGCTATATAAGTTTGCAGGAAGATCGAAACTAAGTGGCAGCAGTTAAAGAGCAAAAATTGAAAAAAAGAGAACCTTGCGAGTTCTAGAATCTGTGTTGATTTGAATCTTATCACTGTTCTCTTCAAATCCCCTGCAAAAGTCACCAAAATTTTATTCTAAAATCCCCATCAATAAATTTCACACAAAAACATAGACATGGAGGAGACGTGAGAGTAAAAAAGAACCTGAAAACAACAGTGCGGTTTGAAGGCCTCCCATTATACCCAATT
The DNA here is from genome assembly GCA_026937615.2 of Erythroxylum glaucum. NCBI lineage: Eukaryota > Viridiplantae > Streptophyta > Magnoliopsida > Malpighiales > Erythroxylaceae > Erythroxylum > Erythroxylum glaucum. The sequence continues at coordinate 60,935 of JANZLK020000096.1, forward strand.
GTTGCCTGAAACCCTCAAAATCACAAACACACAAAATTAACCTAAACCCTGCCATATCGTGTCCCTTCTATGAATAAACTAAATCCTACAAATGGGCACCGTAAACGTACCATTTGGAAGTAGGACGAGTGTTTAACGTGGGCGTTTGACTCTAATGCGCTCAGAATCAGCTGCTTCCATGGACATTGACCTGCCATTGCTGTGCTCGCTAGATCCTGCCAGAACTTTTTGGGGTCAGGGTATTAAAAAAAATCCGTGAAATAAGTTAGCATTTTACAGACCAAAAACGACGATAAAGTTGCCACATGGCAAAGTTGGCCTAAATGCATCATTGGGTTGATAAGATCAGATTATACCTGACATTTTGTTTAGTGTTTGTTTGTGTGCAAGATTTCTGGCAGATCCTAGAGAATCTCATTACATTGCTGTTAAAAGAATTTTGAGATATCTATCAGGTACTACTGATCTTTGCTTAATGTATGAGAAAGGTAAAGATTTCAGGTTAATTAGCTACTGTGATGCGGATTATACCAGAGATAGGATTGATAGAAAAAGTACGAGTGAAGGATGTCACTTCCTTGGCCACAACCTAGTTTCGTAGTCAAGTAAGAGGCAAAGCTCAATTGCTCTATCAACTGCAAAAGCTGAGTATATATCAACCGCAAGTTGCCGTTTACAGACGTTGTGGATTAAGTACCAGCTAGAGGACTAATCAGTACAAGAAGAAGAAATCCCAATCTACTGTGACAACACAAGTGCCATCAACCTGTTGAAGAACCCTATACAACAATCGAGAGTAAAACATATAGAAGTGAGACACCATTTTCTACGAGACTACGTTCAGAGGAAGATCATAAAGCTTCAGTTTGTTGAGATGAACTATCAGTGGGCGGACATCTTCACTAAGCCATTAAGTGAAGAAAGATTTAAAGAAATCAGACGAAACCTTAACATGGTTATGCTAAGTGATCAACCGTTTGACACGTCATGACTCAGATAAAAAGGTTGAAAGAGTTAACGGTAATAGTAACAGTGAGTTACAGCTGGTAACGTCCGTTATAAGGAAGTTTTGGAGGGAAAGTTTCTGATAGCCTTAAGAATGCCACCTATTCTAGAACACTCTTGACATACCCTGACATCGAACCTTGAAGAACCCTCAACAAAAGCTCTTCATTACTCTGTTTGGATATCAAACCTTCTTTGCTCACACTCTCAACCCCAGAAACCAACTTCACCTCCTTGAAAAATACTTATGTGCATTCAGTTCATTGTTAACTATAGAAACAAATGGAGGCAGCTATGTCAAGTGGAAGACTTGTTGATTTTGAATCCTTGAAGTAGGACAAGATGGATATTGAACCGGAGATTGTGGCAGTCGCGTGGAGGAATTTCTTTCGAGTTCGAGAGATAGTCTACATAAATGAAGTGTATGACTTCTAAAAAAATGTGGAAATGGTAAACGATACTCTTGTATCTATGGTAGATAGATTGTTGATTATAGTGACAATGAAGACAATCGAGAAGGTCACTGAGTGTCCATGTGATGGAGAAAAGCTTACAAATAAAGCTAGATGGATGATGCAAGCTAGCGTGAAGGAGACTCAAATCAATCGGCAATTATATGGAAGCAATGATCCAAAGGAGAAGAAGGTGTCAAGTCTTGTTCCAAAGGCTAGGGTACTACAGTCACTTCTTTTCCATTGTGTACTACTGAGAATAGGATCAAGGCATTTGGTAACAATATTAGATGAATAATGCCTATTTCATCTACTTAATCGCCAGCCAATAAATCTGCCATTCCTTATTTTTCATTATATGGAAAAGACGAAGAAAGGCACCCACTTTCACAAGACATGTACCCGACATCCTGAGTGATATCCGAGTACGTACCTTACGTGGGTGGTATGAAAGAACAGCCAACAATCAAACTCATTACAATTTTTTTCAAAACAATGCACGCTTATGCGGAAATTCAATAATCAATTTCAGCCCATTTTATTTATAAACATTTTCAATTACAAGAGTTACAATCATTATAGAACTCATCAGAATTTCACTAGTCACTTGGGCCCATTTCAGGTGCAAAACATTTTAGTCGTAATGTCATTACATTACAAATCATTCATATACACATTGTACAGTATTTATGAATTCACATTTTGATAAAAAATAATAAAATATATATGCAAGTGTGTGAATTGATCCCGACCTCTATCTCTTACTGGAATGCAGTGGTTAGACTCCAATTTGTCCCTCTTTGTTTAAGAAACCGATTTAAACAAATTTAATTAGATAAGTAAAACAAATACAAAATAAAGGTAAAAGGAAACAACACAACCAAAGCCAAAATTGTGAACTAAAACTTGGAGAGAATCAAGATTAAGAATTAAGACTTGTCATTATCCCTATTTGTTCCCCTCTGGTAAATTGATTCAATTTATGCTTGGCCTAAGAATTCCTAAAATTTTAGCTATCCTCTTTCAAGGTGTAACTAAATGTCACTAGTTAAATAAATTACGATTAACTTTTGGATCTCTCGATATACAAATCCTTTTCTTAAACATTCAACTAGATATCAAGCTATCCTACAGGCAGTATATCAATCTATTGAAATCTCTTCCTAATAAATCAATAACTTGTTATCTATAGGTTTATTAAACACAACTCTTGTTGTACATTTAATATAGATTACCAAGCTCACTCTCTCAATTTGTTGCAAGGTTTATGCTCAATAAATAACGCAAACATTGATATTATTAAATCAACAACTGAAGGTTCACAAATAGTTCAAACAATAAACCCTAAAAGATTTTTTAGCCACTCATGATGTCATTTACATCCCTAATAACCAAACAATCCATAATAAAGATGCTAGAAGAGGAAAAATGAAATAAGAACTATATGAAGTAAACTCCTTCTCTTCTTTGCCCAAATTTGGAAAATCTGGAGGATGGGGTGCTCTTTGGCCAATTTGAAATAGGAGTCTTGATTCTTTACCTCTCTCTAGGCTCTCAATCTATCGTTTAGCTCAAGGAGGCAATTTTCCATAACACCCTTCTGGCCTTAGGGATTTGTGCCTTATATATCACAAGACAAGTCATTAAACCCTAATAAAATAAGTGAAACTCTTACGTCTCTTTGGGATAAGCATCTCATGATCGTGGGAATTATCCTTTTGCTTCCCATGATTGTGGGTTAATGTGGCAGAAACATTCTGAAGAGTTTCCATGTTTATGGGAAACAGGCCCATTCCCACGATCTTGGGTTCTTGTTCTATAGGTCCTCCACTTCTCTTCTCCTCTCTTGGTCCCTAACTCAATCATAAAGATGGCCACCCTCCATTCCTACACTAAAATGATCAATTCTTACCCTAAACCAACATTAAACATAAAAGAACTATCATGAAGATCAAAGTGAACAAAAACACACAAAATAAGTCCTAAAACACCATAATAATAACCTATTATATAAGAAATGCATGCCAAATATCAACTTCCCCACACTTAAATCTTTGCTTATCCTTAAGAAATCAAACACAATTAATCAATTCCATCACTT
>JANZLK020000096.1:89664-101114 GCA_026937615.2 Erythroxylum glaucum
CTATATTTTTCTAGCTAATAATAATAATACATGTGACATAATTTATTACTATTAAATGATAATAGTAATGACAAAATACCTTTCACAGATAAGACTTACTTAAGTGATAATATTTCTTTTCACAATTTTATATAATTTTAGTATGAAAAATGTTATCACAATATAATAGTATTTGTGATGCTTTCGATGTGTCACTATTAATATTCGTGATATTTTTGATGTATCACTATTATATTTGTCAACACTATCATCACAAATGAGTAATGTTATTATGAAAATACAGTTTTGTTATTTATGCAAATAATTTCAATGGCAAAAACAATGGTTACAAAAATTATAAGTAATTATGACAACTTTTTAAATATAGTCACTATTTATCAATAACAGAGGAGAGGTATTTGTGACAACTTGAAAAAATCATCACAAAATTTAATAGTGCCTAAAATTAGTGTTTTTTATTGACAACTTTAGCTTCCACTAAATGTCCATTTTCTTATAGCGAAGGAAGTTTTATAAACCGTAAAGGTGAATACATTTCATTTTAAGAATCTTATTAAAAAGCTCGAATTTCCTTTATAGTGATATTTGATTATCTGGTATTTTAATTTTCCTAACCCCCATCACACTTTAGAAGAAAATTTATCTTGAACGATCAACCTTCTTTAGTCTTGGAGATGGAATTACAAGAAATTAGAGTATTAGTAGCAAAATTTTGCAGCAACATTATTTAATTTTCTCGTTAAGAATGATAATCTGGCATCAAAATTAAAAGTTTGGAATATATATACACTTTAGTATCGATAAGTGTATTAAAATACCAAAGTTTGTAACTTGCTTCAATGCAATTACAGTAGCAACTCAGGCGACTCACTTTCTCTGATTGAAAGATAGGATTAGTATTCTTATAGTGGAAAACTCATGTTTCCTCTGAAGGACAATCTTTTTCGTTTCATACGTCCATAGGTTCACATAAGAATAGAGAAAAGAAGAACATTGTCACCTATTTTCTTCTGTTTTCGTGTTATTGCCCGTAGAATAAGGTGATTGGAATTATGTCTCAGAACCAACAAAAGGAAGAGAGAGTTCAGAATCAATGGTAACAGAAAGAAACAAAGCTTTTCTTAAGTAGTGGAAATAAAGTTAGTATATATACAGAATAAAGACGCGGCCCTAAGCCTTTATATGTGATCGTGATGTATAATATCGTATGAATGTCTCAGGTATACGAAGAGTTTATTGTAGTATTATATAAGAATAGTTGTATCAACGCTTGATCGGGTGACCTTCAACTATACGCGGGGGCTACTATATCTTACATAGCTTGCCCAAAGTACGAATTCGCTTCTCTATCGTTCCACACTTGTTTTATTTCTATTCTATTCGATTTCCTTAACATTCTTTATTTTATAGCGACTATGCATATGCTATAAATAGAGAGACCTGATGCACCTAACCACATGTTCATGGAGCTTCGATCTTCGTAGAATACTGCATGTCCTTTTTCACAAAAGGGGAACAGCTTGAAAACCCGGAGATGTAATGATCAATACCCTTTTTCCGCATGTTTTGCTGTTCTGAAACTATTCTCCACAGGGAATGGCAACTCACTGAACATTTTGTAGCTATCCTTTCAGTGGAAACCCACGAGCAAAGCCTTTCGATTATAGAAAAAACACTTCCAACAAGCAGATAGTTACTGGCTTCGTCTCTGTTGAATTCTGAGTACAGCACATGGGACCAGGATTCAGCCCTTTCCTTTCCTTGATATCTTAGGGTCAAGTGCAAACCAATAATCAATTCTTTGCCCGAATTGTGCTCCCCTACAGGGCCTTGGTTGGCCAGTATGCATACACGAATTAATTACCTCCTATAGAAATGGCAGCTATTTAGTCTCCAATTTCGTTACAAGTTGAAGGTTGGCATAGGTTTTAGATAAAAACCACAGTGCAATAATAGGTAAATGAATTGTATATCCTACGGAGGAAGTGTAGTGCAGTGAGTAAAGGGTTTCTTTATTATCAAAGTTGGTGCATATTGGGAAGCCACCCCTTCAATTTAGGGTATGGGATTGGCAACCACTAGTCAGCACTCAATAGTCCCTGTAAATTTTCATTTTGCCAAAGGGACAAGCTTTCCTGTAGTTTGTGAGAGACTTAACACAGCGGTTGGAGTTCGCTAGTCGGCTACTAAGTAAATATGGTCCCACATTATGACCAAACCATTCGACATAAGCCCTTATTTTTCTGCACTCCCTTTCCTCTTCTCTTCCATTTTCGAATACCCTTTCGGCCCTGTATGTTTTATCGCAACATTTTCACTTGGACACTTCTCCTAAAGACCCGTTTGCAGCCCATCTCAAATTCCTTTTCGAGGATTCAACTTACATTCACTATTTGCCACAATGGTAAATTTAATTAACAGTACATTAACATCATCCTGCACAGGAAACGTCAAATACACAACGTCACAATGGGCATAGACCATGCAACCCAGCATTTACTTCTCCATGTTTCCACATTTCGTCTCTTTAGTTTCCTTCCTATTCAAAATACAAGCCACCCCCTATAGTACCACCAATTCAGTTACAAATTTCATTCTTTATAAGCAGTTTTGTATCATCATTTTTATTGCTCAACTCTTTCTCTGTGGCGTGTGTGACTGTGTACGCTAGTTTTTCAGTGTTACCATCTCATTTTCTTTACTTGGGCCACTTTTTAAAGATTTGGAGAAATGAGGAGAAATCTGGTACTTGTATTATGGCTCGTCTTACTTGTGTCCCTTGTTGATCTCAGTCATGGCTCAAGGAAAACGATAACTTTCAAGATTACGCCCCACTCCCAGAACTCACCAAGTACAATTTCAGGGTTTTTCCCAAAGGGAATTCCTATTCCATCTTCGGGTCCATCGAAGAGGCACAATGAAATCGGTTTACAAAGTTCAAAGACTTCTCCATGAAAGGAGTGCAGAAACAATCCTTCAATAATGCTGATACGATCTTACTCACATAACCTTCTTCATAGGTATGCGTGTGTGTGTATATATATATATAATCCGGAGGCCAATGGCGGGGTTAGTTAATTTGTCTTCACTTTTTGGGATTTCTAAGGGGAATTGTTTGCGTAGTGTTTTCTTAGTTGACTTCTCCTTCCATAAGGAGTGTTAACTAGTTAAAAAGATTACAAGAGGCCTCAGGCTTTTCTTTTTCCGGTTTATCCATCTTCAACTCTTCTGTTTTTTGCTTGTCATTCATCAGCATTTGGGTTTTCCATCTAGTTTATGTTAATTCACGATAAACTGTATTCAGGACTGATGAGAATTTTGACTACAGTACAATGGAAAGTAGTTCTACTTCTTCATGGGATAGAAAGTAAACAAAGCTTTTGCAGTTTACAGGATAGAGTAATGTGGCATTATTCTATGTGAGATTGAAAGTCGTCGTGATTCTCTGGTATGCAAGACAATGAACAGTTTAATAGCATGACGTTCATATCCTCACTGATTATGTAATAGTGACGTGAGATTATGTTATTTTGATTTGATCTTGTATAGTATATAATAGTTAAGGGAGACCTGTCCGATCCTACACCTCAAACTTTTAATTGTTCATGAGACAGCTTACAAATTCATTAATGACCCAAATGCCTTTTTTTTTTTTTAATTTTTTGACGACAAACATATGAAAGTTCCAATTGATTAAAACCGAAAAGCAATTAGATTCCTGACTAAATCGCAGTTCACATGAAACAGAAATTATTTTGTATTGCACATCAACGGAGCCTCGTAACTAAAGCAAAGGGGTAACAAGGTTCTATTTTGTTTGGTATATTAAAGTCCAAAATTGTATGTAAACTACTTCACACCTCATGCACCAATCACCAGTGGGCAACACAACAACAGAAATTATTTATTTATTGGAGGAGGAACAGCAATATTAATTTAGGTGAACAAAAAATATTCTGAATAATAAAAGGTGATGTGATGAATGTATATCATGGAATGTGAATGGTTGCAAATCAAACACGACAAATGGAGGCCATGTGAGACCAATGAGAAGTGGTAATATATCCTCAAGGACAAGCTTGAAGTCATAAGATGGTTAAAAAAAATTGAAATTTGGATATTGAAAGAGGGAAATGACTAGTGGGTTCAGTTAAAAGGAGGACCCATGCAAGTTTATCATGTGAATTTCCTGAGGTAGATGGCATGAAAGTCCTTTTGAGTTGACTAAATATGGAGTTTGCTCGACAAAAAGGAAAAAAAATTACTTCTTGGACTAACCCTAAACGAAAGACGAAGGCCCTTTGCTTCCTTTTCCTCACCTGCTTCAAGGCCAATAACATAATGTTGGAAGAAACATGCGAGGGATATGTTGACAAAATAATTAATATATAAGCCTATTCACTTGCCTACAGAACTACATGAACAAATACTAACCGAAAACTAGTTTTTTATTGTTGCTGGTAGTTTACGCAATGCAACAAACGTACATTGTTGCCTATCTGTTTCCTGTAACAAGGACAATCGTGCAGTTAGAATTGTAATGATTTTATTATTTGTGATCTAATTCTTCATTCTGTCTTCGTATTTTAGATTACAGATTGGATTTTTAAAAAAAAAACAGGAAGGATTTGCAGTCTTTATATTTTGAATGTGTAAATTTCTATGCAATAATTTGCAAATCACGTGGTACTCTGCACTAAACAAGCGATCAAAAAAACATAAATAAAGGGAATTAAACACAGAACCTTTTGACCTCATATTCCTTTACTTCACCAACTCGGCCACTCCTAAGAGCCAAATTGTAGCAATTTCTGAAAAAGTCAGAGAGTTCAAGCTAAGTTACTCCATGCAATGGCAATATATTTTGCTGCAAAGGATGCTACGGGAGGGGTTTCGAGGCTTTGCAATTGTCTTGTGTTGTTGGACTTGCCCTTTCCATTACCAACTCCCTTCCCAACTATGCCGTCCTTTTTGGAAAATTAAGCAACAATTAGTAGTCAAGCATTTGTCATGTCTGCTGAATTTCATAGCATTGACTTTCTCCAATTCTCAATATGGAACCAATATAATCCCCGAGAGGAAATTTATACATATTTAGCTCCAGAAACGCGTGGGGGAAGAGAAAAAGTAAGCTAATGGATCCGTGTTTTAAAGTTACATATTTGTATTCTTATTTTAATAATGAAAAGGATGGCAAGCCAAGACGGTGATCCAGTAGAAAAAATTCCCATTATAAGAAAATAATAAGTTAAGAGAAAGATACATGGATGGGAAGCAACGGAGCAGAAACTTTCTCGCCCTGATCATCTTAATTGATGCTGTCTATATACAATACAATACAACAGCTACGTAAAAACTGAAAAGGGCTGATACCCCAGAAAATTAAATGGAAGAACGCAAAATTAATTACGAAAGAGAAGAGGCGGTGAACGTTTAATCTTTCCTTGACTAAAATCCTCTGATGAGAATACAAAATACATGACCAGATTAACTCTGCTTCTAAGTTTGGGAAGTTGTTGACATTCCCCCTTCTGATCTCCGGGCAGTCTGTCCAGAAACTGATGATCTGTCTGACCCCTGAACATTATATTTTTCATACACTTTGTCACGGTTCTCAGACCACCATGTCTCTGCTTGATGCTCTCCAAATCTTCTACGGCTGCAGAAACATGTAGGTTATCACTTTGCAATGAGATGATTATAGCTGGGAACATCTTAATAGCTCAAGGTTTGTAACATCTGCCTTGGCAGAAGTTTGGCTTGCTCTAATAGTGTTAATAAAGCTGACTAAATCAATCTCTTAGGATACTTCAGGATAATTCTCTAGACATACGATCACTAAAATAAACTCTATTAAATGTTGGATTTTGTAAACAGTTTGCTACCATAATCGCATTCGTCAAAATGTAAAATATATCATAGACAGAGGTATTTATATAGCAAGCATAGGTAGCAAAATACACGAAATTAGAGTACCTGAAGCGCACTCGTTTAAGATCCCTAGTTCCATCATGCAGGGTCACGAGAGTTATGTAAACACCAGGCTCATACTGTTCAATCCATTCAGCCTCAACCTGATTACCATTCGCAATTAATGGTGAATCCCTGGTGTTCGTACCATTATCACCAGCTTGAAGAGGTCTAGATTCCCGTCCTGTGTCTGGCAAATTAACATTACTTGCCTGAACCCCCCGACCACCGTTGGACAATCTAGCATCTGGACGATCATCCTTTTCACGTTGATCCCTGAATGGCAGAATGGGTCCCTGAGTTCCATTTATTGTGGTAGTATCACTCCTTAATGGAGAGAGTAAGGCAGTTCCACCAGTAGGGTCTGATCTAGAATGCTCCTCTCCATTAGAATCAAGGTGATGAATACCATTCAGTTCCAATCCATTCGATAGACAATCACGTCTCAGGCTCTCGGCATCATACACTCCAGGTGGCAGCCTCTCAGCCATATCCTTAAGCTAGAATTATAGGGTTGAAGTACTTCAGTATAAGATTATTGCAAGGTAAACAAAAATAACATTTTCAACATTTGTGGAAGTCTGACTCAAACAACTTAAAGAAACTGTCCAATAACAGTAACAAATGTAAACAAATAGGCATCTGACAACTTTACAACTTGTCCAATCATATACTTAACAGATATTCTTCTACACCAATGGTGAAGTATTATCCTTTCTAACAAAGAAGGTATTCCAACAATCTGTTAACTTCCAACAAATATTTGCCACTCCATAAATTCAAATGTGACCTAGGATAGAAGAAAGCATTAGCAAAAAGGAGAAAAGTAACAACTGAAGCATGATACCTGAGCAGTAAGTGACTTTATAACTTCTTTTGCAGCTTTTGATTTTGCCGACTCTTCTGCCGCTGCCACCATAGCTTCTTGTACCTTCTTTGCTGATTTCTGAAGTTCTAATTCCTGGAATTCGCATCTCTGTCTCAGGCTCTCAACCTAGACCAGATCCATCACCCGCAAGAATTAGACATTATAAACAAAACAGTAAAAGAAAATTTTACAAGCGAGCACAAAAGAGGAGAGAGGGAGAGGGAGAGAGAGAAGAGGAGTGACAAATAACTTTCAGATCCAAATCACAATTCAGAATCCAATCCAAGTAACAATAGATTAGGTACTTTTAAACATCCAGAATCTGACACAAATGAAAACACATATCATGTGAATAACTATTGTTTCATAAACTTAAGTACCTGAGTTAAGCATCATTAATTTGGGAACTGAAGCAACTTACTTGTGCACGCAATTTAAGCACTTCTTGATTCAAAAGTTCATTTGTTTTCTTCAGACTATCAGTAACACTTTTGGAAAAGGAAAGTCCTGATGTTGTTGGAACTGGTGTAGCTGAACGTGGCGGGCTTGGTCTCCTTGACAAAGGTGACACGGACCTGGAACTCACACCAGATGGTGTAAGAACTTGCTTGGGAATTTTTGACCGCAAATCAACAGTACCGGACAAAACAACATCTTTCAACTGCAATAGGGAAGGAGCTTGTGGAGCACGAACAAGGGAGAATGTTTCACTTCTCTTTCCTTGTTTGGCTGCCTTGTTATCTAACTGTTTAATCAATTCCATATTTGAGGGCACTGATGACTTTGACAACCTTATTTCAGCCTTATCCAACCTGTCTTTGTTTTCACCTGAAAGGCGAGGCACAGAATTCCTCCTATTATTGATTATTGCTTCTGACACCTTGTTCAGTTTGACAAAACAGGAATCACAGACACGATATGGTTTGCCAGGATTAGGAGCTAAGGCTGCTCTCATTGCTTTCCTGGAGCTGCACGAATGGCAATGAACAAGTCCACAATTGTAGCAGTTATGCCTCTTCCGAGTAAAACCGAAAGCCTGTCTGCAGGATGAGCACTGAGACTGCTCAGCACCAGATACCCATTTATGAAGACATATAGCTGCAGTATAGTTTGCACCACACGCTATATATTTTACATGTCTGTCTTTCAAAGCTTCAACCAATGTTGGTGTTTTCCTGTCCTCAATATCACCATGGCCCAACCTACCATTAGCACCTTTTCCCCAGGTATAAACTTCATTCCGTGATGTTAAAACTGCAACATGATATGCACCACAAGCAATTTCTTCAACAGATTCTCCAGAAAGCTTGTCTTCTACCAAGTAAGAGTGTTTTCCATCAGCATGACGATTCCCAAGTTGACCATAAACAGTACTCCCCATTGTAAAAACATGTCCCGAAGTGGTCAAACCAACAGTTAAACTATGCCCACAAGAAACTTTATGAAAATTGTAATCAATCAGTGCGGGGACACATGTGGGCTTAAGACGAGGTTCCTTGTCTCCATGTCCAAGGCGATTTTTATCCCCATCACCCCAAGTAAACAATTTTCCGGATGAAACGCTGGCACTAGACTGGGTGACAATAACCTCAACTACAGCAGCTGTATGCCATACTCCGCATGCAACACCAATTGTCCTCAACCCAGAGAGAGATTCCACTTCTCTAGGAAAAGCTACGCTTTCTCTGTCACCATGCCCCAAGACCCCAAATGTTCCATCACCAAATGTGAAGAGCTGTCCGGTTGATGTTATCAAGGCTGTATGCCATGGACCACAAGTTACAGAACTGACTTGAAGCCCTTCAAGAGGCCCAGAGATTCTCTTAGGTATCCAATGACAGACATCAGTACCATGACCAAGAAGCCCAGCATTATGTGTGCCGTCTCCCCATGTATACAATTCCCCAGCAATTGTGACAGCGCAAGTATGAAATTCTCCACAAGCTACAAAGTCAACAGTAGTTACAGCCAAAGATTCGACCAGACGAGGTTGAATAACATCCTTACCAACACCATGGCCAAGCCGTCCACCAGATTCTTCACCCCATGTGAAAACTTCGCCTTGCCTTGTGACAAGCGCAGCATGCCTAACCCCACAGCCTATATGATGCACATCTAAAACCACATTAGACTCTAGTGGCCTGGGGAGAAGTACGTCAGCTCTACTGCTCAAATAATTGGTACTCTTGTCAGCTCCAACCTTAATAACGCCATCAGATATGACTTCACCCCATATGTATACATCACCCAGTGCATCACAATCATCTGGTGCAGAACCATGACTTGAAGTACTTGGTTGACTGGAGACACTGACCCGAAATGCATCTGAATTAGATCCTTTAACTTGCATATTTGTGTTGTCTGATGCTACATGTGATCGATCAGAGTGTGGAGAATTCTCAGGCTGAAAGTTCTTTGGAGAAGTAGTGGCGTTGAAACTGAAAGAAATCTCTGGAGAGCTGGTATCTCGTGTAATACTAAGGGAACTATCACTTGGACTATTGGAAGTCAAGTCTTTACTATCCTGACAGAATCAAACGTTTAATTGTAAAATGGTAAATATATAGAAGAAAACAGGAAATGACTTCACAGTTAAAGTTTATACCCCTCAGTAGTCAACCAAAGAAAGGAACAAAATGCGAAGAACAGAAAATCATAAATTGCAAAAACATAGCAAGAATTTTGGGCATTATTTGAATTCATGATTGTACTCCAAACTGAGTATGATTACAATAAGCAGCCAAATGGAATAACTTTGGTGGGATAGCCACCCTTCATTCAGGTGTAGTCTACATTGGTTTGCAAACATCATATATAAGTTTCCACTATGATTAGCTGTTCGATTGTTAGTTTATAACATCATGCATCAAAGGCAACTTTTTATAATCAGTTGAAACTGTGTTCAATTTGGTTTAATATGCTTTTGAGTAATTGTTGCTTCTTGACGCCGTTGTCCTCTTTTGAAGCGATTTACTATTTACTGAATTTGCTATAAATGGTTTGAGCCATGTATCTTTAAAGGGGACAGGATGACATTGGTTACTCCCTGCTACTAACATGAATAATTTAACTGTCGGACTATTATGATAAACTAAACACAAGGTTCAGGACTAGTCTTCACTTCCTATAGTTTTGGTTGTTAGTTGACTTGATTGTTAATTGACTTCAAATTAGTTGCCCTAAAATAGTAGTAAATTATTAGTCATTTACTTGCCTACGGCTGCATAAGTAGCCAGCATCTTCTATTTGTTTGTTGAGAACAGTTAGTAGATTGAGTCACTGCTGTTGCCTTGTATATTTTGCCAAGGCAAGGTTGGTTTTTTTAAAAAAAAATGTGTAACATGGAACTAGGCTCAACCCAAAAGAAGGAGTGGAGCTTTTTGCTATGTACTTCATTGTTCTCATGTTGATTTCTCAACCTAAACTGGTCTGTCATTATTGGACCTTAAGTGTTGATTTTAACTGAACACGTATGTATTGTAAATAGCTTTCATAGGCTAACGTGTTGATGTAACCTTCCTCATCCAACAAAACATGCTTATCATTTGTATTAAAAAAATGAATAATAACTTTTTAATTACACGTGATACATCGATGCTTAATTTATATGCTTCGATCGCAGTAGCTCATTTGATTTACAAAATGGTTTCAGAATGTTTAAAAGTATATTTAAACAGAAGATGATAAATATACAATATGCTTGCATAAGAGGGTCAATAAATATTTACCTCACTAGTCTATTTGACTTGTTCACTGTTTCCAAAATGCCTTAGATCGTGAATTTGGATTAAGGCTATGGTATGATAAGCAGTCACTAATGAATTTGGAGTAAGACTATAATTTCATAGGCAGTCCCCAGATATTTGGTATTTCTGAATTTACTTGTTTTAGTTTATACAATGAATTGATGATTTATAAGAAATCTAAAAATGCTTCATTTATCAAACACTGGATTGAGCTCAGTTCTGTTCTTTCCATGAACTAACAGGAAGGGAAAATGAGGTCAGGCTTTGAATTAGACATGCCCAATTTTACATCATATTTTAAGTTCAATCATAATTGAAAGTAAGTTCAGTATAACTTATGACTTATAGTAAATACGTGACGGGAAGCATTTCTATATCTTCTGTTTGCACTATCTTTGTGAAGAATTTTGCTATTCCGGTTTTGAACCTCAGCATTTAATTTAAGGTTAATATGATCATTCAATACATATTCAATACATATATACAAATGCAGTATATGATCAATTATTAATACTTTTCGCTTTGTTGACAGTTTTGTTTTAAACAAAGTTGGAGGCAATGGATGATGATGATATGTTTAACTGCTTGGCTTTTTATGACATTTTGAAACAGCAATTGGATATAATGAGAATTAGTATGTTGTTGTGCTTATATATATACACCAAAAAACGACGTAGACGTGAAAATGCTCAAGGAAGCAGGGCATTGGCAGTACCAAATAGGAAAGCCAATATATATAGGATTTTGCATGAGGGAGATAGGAATACCATGTGGGACTTAAGGATGGACACGAATGCATTTAAATTGTTATGTGAAATGCTTCAGCTCCATGGTGGGTTGACAAATACTGGACATGTGCCCATTGA
>JANZLK020000098.1:5741-25053 GCA_026937615.2 Erythroxylum glaucum
TGCTAATGGTTGAAGCGTTAAGTCTTCACTGATCACCATATCCGCCGCCGCCGCCATCTTCTTCATCACCATCATCATCTCCTCTCTCTCTCTCTCTCTCTCTCTCTCTCTCTCTCATTCGGTAGTGGTGGTTGGCGTATGAGGGCTTTCACTGGATGCCATTAGCATTGTAGCCGTGTATGATTCGTTTAAAGCTATGAGATCTGAGGCCTCATTTTTATTAATTCAATTTCGTTTTCTTAAATATGCGTGGTTGATACTGGAACCGCCTTTGGTTTACGTTCCGTCTTAACGATGGCTTATTTTGGGTTTTGAATTCGTCTTTTTTAAGTTGAATAAAGTGAAAGTGAATGATGATACATGCACTGGGCTCTGAGCGACTTTGAGTCTGCTATATTGATGCACGTTGCAGCCTAGAAAGCTATATCTGACCCTCCTAAATTGTTTTCAGTTCTTGGATCTTTTATTTGTCTACTTGAATAACAAGTTTACTTGAGAGCTCGGAAATCCGACTACTTCACTTTTGCTTGTGTCATTGCCTCCAAACACATGTTTCTGAATTAGAAAGAGCTTCGAAGTGGTTGATATGGTCGTTTTTGTTTCCGCGGCTATGTGAATAGGATATTAGATCGTCAATAGTTTGCCTAAATGCTCTCAAGTCATAGACATTTGACTATTTGAAGAAAACCCTATACTTCTATTGGCAATGATTAAGGCCATGAGTAAACTCTTGATTCAAATTAATTGTGTTTTATCTATTCTGCGCCCAATGATGCACAAATCAACTGTATTGAGTGGTCGCTTGGTATTTATTTGTCGGAGCCTTTCCTCATCACTCTCTCTCTCTCTATCTATCTGTCTCTGTGTGTGTGTGTGTGTGCCTGAAGGTGTTGTGGAAAGGCTTTGACGAAAACCATTGGCGCTATACCACGTATGATGCGTTCTAGCTATGAGATCTGAGGGCCTTTTGATTTTCTTACCTGTTTGTTTTTCTTTTCTGATGAACACTTTCTAGACCTCGTATTGGGTTCATCTTCCTTCCTTATCTGGCTGGAAGTGTTCTTTTTGTTATGAGCTCACATTTGATGTTTCTGCAATTTCTTGGTTGCAATCTAATTAAGTATTGAAACTGCTTATGCCCTTATTCCCAGCATATATTGTACTCACACGTCATGCCAACTCTTTTGATGAAATTTGTTTGCAATTTCCTTGTATATATACATATAGAGAATGAAAATGTTCGGTCATTGAAACTGGTGAACTTTACCATAGCTCCAGAAATTTGGAAGAATCAAGAGAAACCCTTGACAGAATTCTGAGATACTGAAAATCCCAATTTCAAGAGTCTTAAAAAAAGGTTTGGAATATGAATCGAATAGCAAATTCTTCTAGTAACCAAGCTTGGTAACTATTTGAATATCAAAATAAAAAGATGCGTTGAGAACATTTTGTCATAAATAATTTAAAGGGCATTTAATTTAAAAAGTTAATATAAATATCTTTTAATACTATTTATTTCTGCCGTTGACCTTGAGAAAAGAAGGACAAGGGAATAGGAGTAGATTACAGGTGAAACGACCTCGCACCAAGAAAAATATATGATAAAACTGATAAACGAAAAGTAGTCCCTTAAACCCTTTTTCTGTTATTACTTTAGATTGTTTTGACCTTAACCACCCGTGTCGAGACTCGCAGGCTTTTTCTTCCTCGCGCTGCTATTTCCATGGATGTCTAACGGTCCCACATATAATTAGAGATACGTCCGTACAATCCAACTCTCTCAACCAGCCCTTTCCTAAGACTCGAAGCTTTCTGCGCCACCCTTTTACATAGAATCACCGTCGGCGGAAGCAAGAAGTATTATATAGTGTGTGACACTGAAACTGAGATAGAGAGACATAATTATGTTGGAAGCAAAGAGTTTGAGAAAGGCATTAGTGCCACCTACGCTTCTTCAACTTCCTTCACCCGGGACCATCCAATCCAGTCGTCTCGCTCTTCATGTATGTCATTCCTCCATATCTTAATTTCCCCTTCTTTTTTGTGTATCAACTTCCAAGAAGTTTGTGTGTTCGTTGTTTCCTAAATGTGTTTTGCTTTTGTTGTTTAAGGTTAATGATGAGGGTTCCTCTTGTTGGGTCTACGTCGCTTCTGGGTGCCATGTCTACAAAGTGGAGGTACTGGTCACTTCCTGCATTTGACTCGTGGTTTCTGGCGCTTTTCATGTTTACTAAATTCTCGAAAAGTGACAAAACCTTGTTATTATGATCTGTTTAGTATAGTTGAAGATTTAGCCAATTTGGTCGTTATAAATAGTAATTTCGAATTGTCTAACGAGTCGTTTCTGAGGACAACAGAAAGCTATATATTAGCTCTGGATACGATGGATTATCACCTTCTGTTTTCGTAGATATCAATGGAAGATTCTTCTCTCACAAAAGGGAAAGAAAGCCTCCTTGTCCCTGTGCAGACTCAGGTAGGTTTGATGATATATTGAAGATCGCTATTTAAAACATCTAGATGAAGGTTACATTCTTTCTTGAAATGTGAGATGCAAGGAGTAGTATCAGCTTGGCTTATGGTGATATTGTATCTAAATAATAAATTGTTTGGATTGTTAAAGGTTGTGGAGTCTTCTTTACTCAACCGTTGCCCCCATCGATCTGAAATTCAAAGTATTTTACTTCATGAAACTGAAGGTATTCACGGTATATGATAAAACATAGATAATAGCTATTCGGCATTGCTTATCACAAGACCGAAATTTGCTGCTTTTTCAGGATATGCTTTAGTGATAATATTACATAATATTACTGTTACTATAAATCATCTGCAGGCCCCGGTTACTTGGTGTTGGGAAGTGTGGATGGTTATGGCCACCTCATCATCTCCAAGCTAGATGCTAATGGTAAAGGTAGAGTCTCTGTAAATGATATTTTCTTCGTCCATACAATTCTTCATTTAGCAAAGTTGGCAGCAAGTCAAAACACGCCTCTTTTACCTTTCATTTCATACCAAAAATCACCAAGCAAACGTCTCCATCTAAATATGTGTTTATAGTTGATAATCTATTTCTTTAAAGGACATAATCTAAACTGATCATTGTATTTGCAGTTTCACGTGCATTCTTAGCAACTCTTTATTGTTTACATTTCTTGGAACTTTCCTTTTCCCATGATTGAAATCCCTTATCCGTATGCACTTCTGAAATCTGCAGATATCGACAGACTCACATACTCGGTATTGCCTCGAGATTCTGGTGTTGGTGAAGGTAGCTGGGCAGGGCTCTGTTTTAGTCCTAGTCATTGGTCCATGGTACCCAACTCTATAAGTGGCTAATTGAAATTGTATATCTTTTGTTTTGATAATGCAACCATCTTTCAGATATTTCTCAACTCATCTACCAGAATCCAAATTCACTGGACTTACATGGGCAAATGTTGATCTAATGCACTCACTATCATTGTCATGTAGTTTCCCTTTTCGCCTATCCTATCACATAAATTGAATGTTTTCTTAGTGTTACTTTTGGTATTTCACAATGGTTACTTGATTTAGAAATGTAATGGAATGGATTTTATACATAAAAACCATAGTAACTCTTTAGAAAGAAACAAAGTACTCAACTTAAAAGTTAAGACTTAAGAAATTGAACTGCATCGCCCCTCCTCAAGTTCAAGGGCTCATTATAGGACTAAAAAGTAGGCTTTCCAGAAAGAACTAGGAATAAGCAAGTTGGAAAGCGCAAAGCGGATTATTTGTTCTAGCCTCTAGATATAAGGTTAGAGGAGAATTAGATAGAGGGAGGGTTATATAACCATATAACCATAGGATCACCTTTTTGAAAAATTGCTTTTAAATATAAAGAAATGAAAAAAAATCATTTCGAAACGACACCTTTGACCTATGAGAGAGTCCCTTCCCTTATTTGAAAAGTGGGTTGTGCTCTCAGATAATGTTTTATAAAAGTAGAGGTAGAAGAACGGGTTCCTCTTGCTAGTGTTGCTAAGAAAATTAAGTAATGTTTTATAAAAGTAGAGGTACAAGAACGGGGTCCTCTTGCTAGTGTTGCTAAGAAAATTAAGTATAGCCATTCTTTCACCTAAAGAGACACTGCTCTCCTGGGGGTTGAGGAGGCATTAGGCATAGAGTACTATTCAATTATTAAAATCTCCCTTGTTAGACTAACTAAGGTGGAGCAGGTGCTTGGAAGAACACAAGTTCTAGGGTTTATTTGATCGAATGCTCCTTGATGCTTAGCATCTCAAGCCCGAAATCTATTCTTTTTCAATAAATTGATGAATCTTCGATAGTAGTTGACAAAGGCAAGAAAGGAACGTAACTCAAACACCTTCCTTGGTGGTTCCCAATCATGGATGACTTGCGCCTTGGACTTGTCCATCCTTAGCTTGCCTCCTCCCACAATGTGCCTCAAGAACATTACTTCATGTTGTGCAAAAGCACAATTCTCTTTCTTCACATAAAGCACGTTCTCCTTTAGTGTTTGGAAAATTTGTCGTAGGTGCTTGACGTGTTCCTCTAATATTTTGCTATATACAACAATATCATTCAAGTATACTACGACAAATTTGTCGAAGAAAGGTTGAAATACCCAATTCACGAGGATACAAAATGTGTTAGGTACATTCGTGAGTCCAAAGGGCATGACTAAGAACTCAAAGGAACCATACCTTGTCTTCGGCTCATCTCCCTTTGCAATCCGCACTTGATAGTAGCCTGACCTCAAATCAAGCTTGGAGAACCATCATACATCTCCAAGTTGATTAAACAAATTAGCAATGAGGGGAATGGGATACTTGTTCCTCACGGTGATCTTGTTGAGCGCCCTATAGTCGATGCACAATCGGAGTGACCCATTGTGCTTCTTTTGGAAAAGCACAGCTGCACTATGTGGAGCCTTTGATAGTTAGATATATCTCGCATCCAACAACTCCTTAAGTTGCCATCTCAATTCTTTAAGCTCGGGAGGTGCCATTCGGTAGGATACCACTGCAGGTGGACTTGCACTTTGCATTAA
This sequence comes from Erythroxylum glaucum, assembly GCA_026937615.2. NCBI lineage: Eukaryota > Viridiplantae > Streptophyta > Magnoliopsida > Malpighiales > Erythroxylaceae > Erythroxylum > Erythroxylum glaucum. Next base: position 10,780 of record JANZLK020000098.1, read on the forward strand.
TTCAATCTTGTGATCAACCTCTTGGTTTGGTGGGAGCTTCTTAAGCAACTCTACGGGCATCACATACTTATACTCCTCATGGACATGGGCAATCTCCTTGAGTAGCCCACTTGACGAAGCTAACTCTTCCTCCCTAAGTGCCACTAAGAATGTGAGTTGTGCCTTTTTCACAGGCTTGGCAAGTTGCATAGCTGAAAGTTGCTTGGCTTGTAGACTTGCCTCACGTGACAAGAGCACTATGCACGCATTACTCTGCTCCAAGATGCACATAGTGTTGGCGAAGGGAATCGACATGGCCTTGACACTATCCATAAACTCCATGCCAAGCACAATTGGATAATCATCCATAGGTACAATTGAAAAATCAATAAGGATACACCACTCACATAGCATACCTTGACGTCACGAGCAACTCCAATAGTCAACTTAGGCTCGGAATTCACCGCCTTATGCCATCCTTGCTCCTTGCTTCAAATGTATGCTGCAAATGAACGCTCTTTGGGTATTTATAGTCCTCCTCCTCGTCAACGAATTGCTATGATTCATTTGATCCAAGGGCTCACATTTCAACATTTAGAATTATCTACATCTATCTACATGTTCAATTATTATCTACAAGATTCTAGAGTCTTCTACCCGTCTCTAGACTTGTCTTGAACGTGGAAGAATAGTGTGAAATCTTCTAGAGACTTCCGACTTAACCAACTTGTCTTGAACATGGAAGAATAGTGAGGAAGACTGTAGAGTCTTGTAGATAATACTTGAACATGTAGATATGTAAAGAATTATAGATGATGAATGTGAGCCCTTGGATCAAATGAATCTTAGCCATACATTGAGGAGGTGGAGGATTATAAATACCCAAGGAGAGTTCATTTGTAGCATACATGGAAATTCATAGTAATGGCCTTGAAAAGCTTTCTTGAGAAATACAAGTATTCTCCAAGTTTTTTCATTCTTGCTCTTGTGCAATCTTCCATCTTTACTAACTTGTACTAGGTTTGCTTCTAACATTCGAGGGAGAGGCTGACTTAGATGTGAGACATACAACTAAGTGTCGCATGGTTTGTTAGTGAAGAGACCAAGCCTGTAACAATTGGTATCAGAGACAGGCCGTGTTCATTGTTGCCTAGTAATGATGTCGAAAACAGGTGAGACTACTAGCGTTGTAGAAGAGAAGAAAGCAAGTAGGGAGAGATCAAGGTTGAAAGATGTCCTGGTGGACATTAATGGAAGGCTCGCAAAAGTGGAGCTTGCGGTAGCCAAAGATTAAGAGAAGTTCAGGAACTTGAGAAGGGGAAATAGGCTTTTGAAAAAGATAGGGAGATAGGTTTTTGAAAAAGGGTGGGCGGTTTGTCAACCTTCTTCAAGCTAAAGGATGGCTGGTTGGTAAGGTTTTAATTTAAAGAAATATGTCAATATAGCTTCAGTGGATCTAGTGGGAATGGAATTTTATGCGTACAAGTTAGTCTCTTAAACATAAGACTTGCCTAATCGCAGAATTAATAAAAAGGACTAAGAGCTTGGAGGTTGGGAAATTAAGATTAGGCATCCTACTTTGTTGTAAGAACACCGGTTTAGAATAAAGATTGACCACCTTCTTACAAGATATTCTTTGGGTTGATAGCTCAAGATCCTGTTTTGTGGGAATCCTATAATACCTCCTTAGCGTTACGTTTAACAACAACTCGAAAGTGTTTAGTTGAACAACAACCATCATGTCAATAAGGCTCTCTCTTGAAGAGCCTATCTCCCTAGTTTTGGAGAAAAGGAAGGGATCGGTTAAACAACTTCCCCTAGGAGCATTCTTTTGGACCTTGATGCGTTAACCAGATTATCTAGATATTTCATATCCTTTAATAGTTAAGTTAAAAAATGAACGCTTGTGTTGAACAAATTAGCAGAAGAATAGAGAGCTTGATTATTCACCAAGACCCTAATTTGATTTATATTGCATAAGGAAAAGAAATCGTATGAGATCACTAGAATCATGGACACATTAGGATTCCTAAGACTTTCCTATTCCTAATGGTCCCCCTCAAGCTGGAGCGTACATATCATAGGCTCCAAGCTTGTTACATATAGATTTCACTTGAGATCCCCTAAGAGCTTTGGTAAATAAATCAGCAAGTTGTTCTTCTGACTTGACATAGGGAGTTTTGATCAGTCTTGCTTCAAGCTTCTCTCGAACAAAGTGAATCAATTTCGATGTGTTTAGAGGCAATATGAATGGTTGCTTAATTATCACACATTAACTCTATTGGAGATGGATGCTCAAAACTGAATTCCTTAAGAAAATGCTTCAACCAAATCAACTCACATGTAGCGTATGCCATAGACCTGTACTCAGATTCAGCACTAGAGCGAGCAACAACTGTTTGCTTCTTGCTTTTCCATGACACCATGTTTCCTACCATAAAAACACAATAACCTGAAGTAGACCTCTGGTTGTAAGAACCTGCCCAATCGGCATCTATATACCCTCGTACTTGAGTGTGTCCTGGATTTTGGTACAGAAGACCTTACCCTAGGGATCCTTTCAAGTATCCCAAGATTCTGACAACTGCATCCCAATGACTAGTCCGTGGATAACCCATAAACTAACTGACCACACTTGTGACACATGCAATATTTGGATAAGTGACAATCAAATAGTTAAGTTTACTAACCAACCTTTTGTACTTGCCTGGGTCTTCGAAAGATTCACCTTTTTCCTCATCAAGTTTGACATTCGACTCCATAGGACTATCGACTAGTTTAGTGCCTGATAAACTGATTTCTTCCAAAAGATCAAGAACATATTTCCTTTGGGATAACACCCATTTTAGAGCTTGTGACTTTAATACCCAGAAAATATTATAGGGGACCTAGGTCCTTTGTCTGGAACTTGATATGCAGAAATGATTTTAAGGATTGGATCCCTACTCTGTCATCACCTGTGATAACAATGTCATCAACATAAACAATCAAAAGAATTATGCCAGCTGCGGAGTGATGACAAAATATAGAATGATCTACACCACACCACTGCAGACCAAATTCCATAACCACTGTACTGAATCTACCAAACCAAGCTCTCGGTGATTGTTTTAGACCATAAAGGGACTTGTTAAGACGGCACACAAGTCTAGTCTTCCCCTAAGCAACAAACCCCGGTGGTTACTCCATGAGATAGTCTCATCAATGGCACCGTGAAGGAAAGCATTTTTCACATCAAGCTGATGGAGGGGCCAATTATATGTCGCGGCTAATGCAATGAAAACACAAATAGGGGTCAACTTAGCAACCGGAGAGAGTTTTAGTGTAGTCCATACCGTACACCTGTGTGTGTCCCTTAGCCAACAACCGAGCTTTTAGTCGATCAACAAATCCATGAGGAGTGACCTTAATAGTGAACACCCAACGACAACCAACAATCGTGTGACCATGTGGAAGAGGTACTATGTCCCATGTGTGATTAGCCTGCAAAGCTGACATCTCTTCTTTCATGGCATATGTCCATCTAGGATGAGCCAAAGCCTCGTGAAACACTCTTGGGTATGGGTATGGAAGATAAGGTGAACACAAAAGCTTAGTACGATGGTGATAATGAATCATAAGAGAGAAAATTGAGATAGCGTGCGATGTACAAGACCTTTTTCCTTTACGAAGAGCAATCGGAAGATGAGATCATCATCCGTCGGAGATGAAGAGGAAGCCGGTGGAGATTGACATGAATCAATTGGTTGCGCTTCTTGATGAGTGCGTTGAGTATAAACCTGCAAATTAGGATTAGATAAACGTTTTAAAGGGGTAGGCTAAGTGTTAGGTGTAAACTCTGAAAGACTAGTGTCAGGAACAATTGGACTAGGGATTGGTTGAGAAGGCATAAAGGAAATAGGCAAACACACGTTTGTGTCACTGGAGCCATGTGGAGTTTCAGAAAAATATGGTGTGTCTTCAAAGAATGTAACGTCGGCAGAGACAAAACTTATATTCAAAGAAGGATTGAAACATTTGTACCCTTTTTGTACACGAGAATACCCAAGAAGGACACAATTTATAGCTTTCGAGTCTAATTTATCTGTGCTAGGCTGAAGCTGATGAACAAAGCAGACACAACCAAAGATATGAGGATTAAGAGGAAAAACATCTTGACAGGGAAAGAGAGTAGAGAAAGGAATTTTACCCGCCAATACAGAGGATGGCATTCAATTGACAAGAAAGCATGCTGTGAGAACAACATCCCCACAGAATCTTTTGGGAACATTCATGTGAATGAACAGAGTACCCGCCAATACAGAGGATGGCATGCACTTGACAAGAAAACATGATCGAAATTGGTTATGGTACTTGATATGTGATTAGCGGCACCAAAATCTAATAACCATAACTTTGTCTTGGGAATAGATGAATAACAAGTAGTTGGGTTACCTCGATGAGCCACAGATGCCATAGAAGAAGACGATGTATGCTGAGCTGACCGATATTGCATATACTTAGCATACTCATCCTAAGATAGAGTGACACATGACTGTGAATCTACAACTGGAGGAGGATGTTCTTCTAGTGATGCATAATGGGCTGCTCGTTATTCAGGATGCTTATCCCAATAGGTCTCCTTTTCATGCCCATAATTATCACAATATTTGCAATAGGGACGTGTGCCTCTACCGCCACATCCTCTACCATTACATCTAGTACGTCCTCTACCACTATGACCACCACGTCCTCCTCTAGCTTACGAACTAGAATTTGTTGCAGGCACTGACCTCTCGGAAGTGTTCTCAAATGGACCTTCTTTAGCCATGGAATGAGAAAGCCTGGAAAATACTTCAGCCGAAGATGGGATTTCTGCACCTCCAAGGATCTGTGCTCGAACAGGCTCAAACTCAGGTTTCAATCCCGATAGGAATGTTGTTATAGCAATGAGCTCTCTTTGCCTTTGCATCTCCTTTACATCAGACGTGATTGGCTGTAAAGAATTCAACTCTTCATATGCTCGTTTCACCTTCCCAAAGTATTCAAACAAACTTCCTTCCTTCCTGGACTTAAACAACTCAACATAGGTATCATATACACGAAGCATTCTCATCCTGCCCATTGTCGCAACTATTCCTGAGACATTGGACACTGACTTTTCATCGGGTTTGACATTCTTGCAATCTACTCACTAGAACTATTGACGGAAGGTGCTGGATTGTGGCTGTCGATAACTTGGATCGTATGACGGATGACGAGGACAACAAAATACCTAGGTTCTGGTGATATTTGAGACCAAAACCTTGTTTAGATTGAGGAGGCGAGCTGACCTATCAACTTGTCGTCACCGGATAGCGATGTGTGTCACTCACGTGTCGACGCGTGGGAGGTTTCTGGCAAGCGGCGGCAGTGCTGTTCTGGTCGTTGGTGGTTGCTGTGAGGTCGGTTTCGGTGTTTTGTTTTAAGGCAGAGAAGAAGAAAGATGATGCAGTCTAGGGCAGAGAAGAAAGGTGATGCATAGAAGAAGGGGAAAGTGGCTTTGATACCATGTTGAACAAATTAGTAGAAGAATAGAGGGCTTGATTATTCGCCAAGACCTTAATCTGATTTATATAGCAATAGAGAACTAATTACATAAGGGAGAGAAATCCTAGGAGATCACTAGAATCATGGATACATTAGGATTCCTAAGACTTCCCTATTCCTAATAGCTTCAATATTGGATCCCTAGTCCTGATAGCAGTTGCTTCATATGGGGTGACTGATTGAGTACTAGTGATGGACTTCTGTTTCAACCTCCTATTCAAATCTAAGTACCACTAATTTGAAAATATTTAACAATTCTATCATTTCACTCCTTGAGGCTTGCCCTTGCTTATTTGACATGAACAGTGATGATTTATCTTCTACACAAACTTTTCTTGACTTTTCATTATTTTGATTCCAGGCAGCTGTAGCACGTAGTTTCTGCAGAAGTGTAGATGTTTATGATCAAGATATTCCCTTGCGAACTTTACATACGTGAGTATGATATTCTTAGTTGAAATGTTTAGATTTGTATATAGCAATTTAAAAATTTGAAAATGCATGCTTACTCACACACTTACAAGCACACAAGTGCATGCATGTTTAGAAGGGCTAGTAGGTTTGATGACACTACTATAGTTGAAGACGTGTTAAATGTCTACAAGTACTTACTCGATTATGTGATATCATTTGATGTAGGCACAAACTTCATGCTTATATCTGTTCTGGTGTTTTAGCGTATGCTGGAATCTAGTGAGTGATGGCATTAGTGTATCTAGAGGTTTGTCTCCATTTTTGCACATTCCCATGTGTCTTCTTGTGGATATGAGGCCGTGATATCCTGTATTTATAGATTTCTAATAGCTATTTGAGATGGTAGCACACTCCTAGGTATTTGGAAAATTTTTAAAAGAGTGAACTAGTGATTAGTTGCTTGCTATTTGGGAAATTCGCGAGTCATATCTACAATGTGGGTAAAAGACATAAACCTCCCATGTAGTTTAAGAAATCATCATATTAGGTTTCAACGCTGCATATCAAGGCATCACTCGACTATCGGTGCAAGCAATGCCATTTGAGATCATGTCAGCTTTGTTGAATATGTTGCAAATGAATGTGCAATTTTATGGGTTAGCCAATGAAGATCTCTAATGCCTATTTGGTGAATTTTTTAGAAATATGTGAAACCCAATTTTATTGACTCTAAACTGGACAAAATCTTGGACAAGCTTATAAGCATGGATGACGCTCATAAGAGATTGGAACGGAAGTTCAAACAAGTAATCAAAAATCATGTCTCTTCCATCCATAACTTAAAAGTTCAAATGAGCCAATTGACAAATGCATTGTCTACTAGAAATGTGAGGAGCCTCCCAAGCAATACTGAAGCAAATCCATAAGGGCAACTAAAGACAATCATACTTCGAAGTAGGAAAGAACTTGAGCAACCAATAATTACACCCCACCTAGTAGAGAAAGACCAAGAAAAGAAGAAGGATGTTGATATGAGTGAATACCCGCCTTATGTTATCCTTCTGCCATATGCACTCAAGATTTCATATCCTCAACGATTACAAAAGAGCAAACTGGACGCACAATTTACAAAGTTCGTGGAGAAATTGAAGACTTTGCAAATAATCTTTCTTTTGTGGAGACATTGGAACATATGTTCAAGTATGCTAAATTTCTGAAGGACATTATCAAAGAAGCGCACCTGGGAAGAAAACCAAACGGTAGCATTAATTAGCGACTGTAGTTCTATAATCACCAGTCATATGCCCTCAATGCTGAAAAATTTGAGGATTTTCACAATCCCTTGTGTCGTTGGTGAATTTGAATTCACAAAGTGCTTGTGCGATTTAGAAGCAAGTATAAATCTTATACCTTTGATGATATTCGAGAAATTGGGGCTCTGTGAGGTAAAGCCAACTTCAATGCTAATTCGGTTGGTTGGTCAATCAATTAAGAAACCGTTTGGAGTGGTGGAAGACGTCTTAATGCAAGTGAACAAGTTTATTATCCCTTTGGACTTCGTCGTTCTAGATTTCAAAAAGGATAAGAACTGTCCATTGATTCTTGGACGACCTTTTATGAACATAAGAAGAGCATTGATAGACATTCATGAATGAAAATTAACACTTTGGATTGGTGAAAGTCAAGTAGAGTTCAATATGAACAAGGCCTTGAAAAATCCGAAAGAAAGTAGCACTTGCATGAAGATTGATGTTATGGATGAAAGTATTCAAGAACAAGAAAAGAGCTACGTTGAAGAAACTAAATTTGTGTAAGTTGAGATAGACAATGAAGCTGAGAGGGCGAACAAAGCAGAGTTTGAGGCAAACACCGAGACGGAGGAGTCGGGTGTTCAGAGACATAAAGAAATATTAGTAAGAACTGAAGCACCCATATCACCCTCCGTGGAGAAACCACCAACTCTGGCGCTCAACCTTTTACCCGCACACCTTAGATATATCTTTCTAGGTAAAGGTCAAACTCTACCCTTCATCATTTCCAATCAGTTGGGTAGGAAACAAGGGGATGAGGTGGTAGCAGTTATTAAAAAGCAGATGAAGGCCATGGGATGACAAATATTCGACATTCAAGGTATAAACCCAAATGTTTGTATGCATAGGATAAACCTCAAAGAAGGGAGTAGAGCAGTGAGGGAATGTCAACGCAGGTTGAACCCTCACACGAAGAAAGTGGTCAAAAAGAAAGTGGTGAACCTCTTAGACTTGGGTATCATGTACCCAATATCAGATAGCAAATGGGTCAACCCGGTACGATGCGTACCGAAGAAGGGTGGTATGACTGTCATGGAGAGTGAAAGCGGAGAGTTGATCTCCACAAGAACCATTACAGGGTAGAGAGTTTGCATTGCCTATTGCAAACTCAACAAAGTCACTAAAAAGGATCACGTTCCTCTCCCATTTGTAGATCAAATGATGGAAAAGGTGGGTGGTCATTCTCTCTCCTACTTCCCGGATGGTTACTCGGGATGTAACCAAATTTTTATTTATCCCAAAGAGCAAAAAAGACCACCTTTACGTTTCCTTATGGTACATTTGCGTATAGATGGATGTCCTTTAGGTTTTGCAATACTCCAGCTATATTTCAAATATGCATGATGTCTATCTTTGCGGATATGATCGAGGACATAATGGAAGATTTTATGGACAATTTTGGGTCTTCGAAGGCTCTTTGCACAGTGCCTGATTAATTTGGACAGAGTACTCCAAAGATGTGAAAAATCACATCTATTTTTGAATATGGATTAGTGTCACTTTATGGTGCATGAGGGAGTAATGCTAGGACATAAAATATCACACCATGGAATTGAAGTGGACAGAGCGAAGACAGAGGCCATAGAGAAGCTTTCACTAGCCATTAATGTTAAAGACGTATGAACATTCTTAGGTCATGCAGGATTTTATCGATGTTTTATCAAGGACTTCTCAATGATAGCTAGACCTCTAACAAACTTTTTAGTCAAGGAAGTGCCATTTAATTTTGATGGAAATTGTGCATCAGCGTTTAACAAACTTAAAGAGGCACTAACATTAGCATTAATTTTATCGTCACCAAATTGGACACTTTCATTCAAAGTCATGTGAGATTCTAACGACCAAGCTGTTGGTTGCGTGTTGGGTAAAGGAAAGGGCAAAAAGTTGCATGCAGTATATTATGCAAGCAAGAAGTCAAGTACCCAAACTGAACTACACCACTATTGAGAAGGAATTACTAGCGGTGGTATATGCATGTGACAAGTTTCGATTGTACCTCTTGGGCTCTAAGGTGATCATTTTTATCGATCACGTCGCACTTAACTATCTTTTCACCAAGGACACAAAACTGAGACTTATTCGATGAATATTACTACTATAAGAACTCAACATCGAAATACGAGACAAAAAGGGAGTCAAGAATGTGATAGTAGATAACTTATCAAATCTGGAAGGAGGGGAAATTGAGCAGAGCGATGATATTAATGAGTGATTACCTGATGAAACCCTGATGTTACTTGACAGCATGGTAACACCATAGTTTGTTGATATAGCAAAATTTGTCCTGATGATAAGCTCCCTTCTGAGTTATCATATCAATAGAGGGCGCGATTCTTGTCTGAGTGTACTCATTACTTATTGGAGAATGGAGAATACCTATTCATCAACTTGAGGGGAAGTGTGGAAAAATTATATAATTAGGAGACTATTTTAGGAAAATATATTGTAATAGGTTGTATCCTTAAGTTAGGATATTATTGGTCAAGATTCTGATAGGATTGGCTAAGATTCTGATAAGATGCTCCATGATTTATGGGTATCTACCAGATTTGGATACTAGGTTTTTGTATATATATTTAGCTAGTAGTGATGTAACAAGAACACATGAGGAAATACATTTTCTGCTTAATTTCTGACAATCTCTCGATTAACAAAAACAGCCTAATGTTTTCAACTAATCAATCTAATGGATAATCAAGTTCTCACGCAAAATCTCTCTTTGTATAATTATCAATTTGATATTTGCGTGACTTATTAGGTTGTTAACTCTCATTACCCAACCTAATCAGATTACTTTCGACTCACTTTCTTGATTTATTTTCAAAGGATAAGCAAACACAAATATCACATCCTCCAAAACATTGTATTGAAATCAAAAGTGTTCAAGCGATAGAATAAGTCTAAGAACAAATCCTAATATGAAATTAAAACATAGTGAACGTGTAGAGCATCCTCAAACTCAGTTCATACATCAAGATTAAAGAAAATAAACAAAGGATGAAGGAAGAATTTGAGATGGGTTAGTCTAGAAGTTGCTGGAACAGCTGGAAATCCAAATGCTCTCTTCTTGATCTTCCTTGATTTTTCCCCAATTCGGTAAGATGGTGGCTGATGTTTTTGGATCTCTTAATGTTCATTTATAGTAAATGAGTGACTTAGGGTTAAGTTTAGGGCTTCCCTAGGTCACATTGTTCCAAATATGCCTTCCAAACATCAAAACAAATTGAAAACCCTGTGTCTAGCAAGTGTTTGTCAAGATCGTGACACAACATAAAAACCTTCTGTATGCACGATCGTGACCCAGGGTAAAACCCTTTGGCAACGATGGTGCACACGATCGTGACGCTTCATTTTACACCAAGCATGCTCCAACTTCCCTCAATCTTCATTTATCTAGGTTCATTCACTAACAAACACATCTTAAAAACACAAGATTAAGGTCCAACATCATGCCTTAAACCACATAGCAGGCAAAAACATAAACAAACAATCACATGAACATAATTCTAAGCCTAAAAATGTAATAATCATCTAATCAACACTTATAAACACACTAAAACACTTACCTAAACATAATATAAACTACAACTATCAGTCTCTTAAACTTTAACCGAAATAATTAATTATGACACAAATGAATAATTTATTATAATTATTTTTAATTACTTAATCAAATTTAATTTGTCGTGGTCGGATTTATAAGTGGAGTTGGATTATCATATTAGTGACATTTGATTAGTTAATGTTTGAAGTCCATACTACGTGTATTTCGTTGTTACTTTTTAACTGAAGTTTAAGAGAGAATTTTTTTAGAAAACTGAAAATTAGGACCTTTTCAAAAATTTTAAAGATAGGGAGATTTTTCTAAAAATTTTTAAACCACATGGGAGGTCTCTGTCTTTTACCCTAAATTAAAAAAATATATAGGAAACTACTATTCTTTTAGAATCCATTTGAATCGAATGAAATCCATCTCAAGGAGTTAAAGAAGAACTAACTATCAACCAACAAAGATGAAGAGGAACAACTTTGTAGTCATCACCTTTGTTTATCTTTAGATACTTCAATGGGTAAATAAAGAAGGATGCTTACATACATATATACAATGCAGCCTCTGGTATCCATCGTCGTTGAACTTTTTAAAGAATTTGAATCATGGAGAAGAGAATTCTCTGTTAGCTGTCACTGAAGGATGCCAAGTAAAATTTTGTGTTTTTTGTATTTCTCTTATTTCTGATTTATTATGTACATTTGTTACTCTTTTTCAATTAATGCAGTTAACGATTTGGGACTTGAGAATGAAAGAAAGTGGTGGTTGCGTACGTCGCATATGTGGTTCTGTTGGCGATATTTTGTATGCTGTCTGCAGTTCATCAACGGGCAATATTGCAGTTGGTGGAGCTGATCGCACTGTGACCATATATGATCCTCGCAGGTTTATACTGTTCTGAGCAGTGATTTATGGATAATAGGTTGCTTAGTCATTGGAATATCTGTTCTCATAATTAGGATGCATCAGAAAATAGTGATTATTCTAGAAGAATCACCTACTTGAAGTTCCCTTATGGTTTCTTCGCATTCTTCTTGCATACATACATAAAAGCATGAAATGGATGAGATTTTTCAGAATAATGAGACATAACTAGTTTTTGTTCTTGAATGTAGATGGGCAGCAGTTTCAAGGTGGATAAATTGTTCAAAGTATGAGGTTAGTTAATCTGCAGCCTCACTCATCACACCATCTCCTTTCTACCCAATACACACTTTATGAACGGAAAGAAATATGGGAATACAATCTCAAGGTGGTTGGTAAAAATGCATCTCTTTTCAGTTGAGACTGTTGTAAGCATTCACTAGTTCTTATCTTTTTGACTAAAACTGTTAATAATATTCCCATAGGCATTTGAACATGGCGATTTGGTTTCACCATTGTATTATACAATTGACATCAGCCATACAAACATTCTTAGGGGAAAGGGAAATTAGTTCTCTGTGAAAAAAGCTGAAAGAAAATCAAGAAGATGTGACCTGTAGCTGGAAAGTGTCTCTAGTGAGTGTAAACAAAGGTAAAAGGAAAACAGGAAATGCATTTAGAAAAATGTACATGCATTTGAAGCTGGAAAACTGAAATAGTTCTGGACTTTGATTTATCAATCATGTACTACTAACAAATGTTGGTAAATTTAAAGAATGTAGGTTGTAATGATAAGTGGGATACTTCTAATGGTGATCAGTACCACCTGATGTGGATATTTTTGACGACTTGGTGTAAAACATATTCATTGGAGCAAGCTAAGGTTATGACTGGTAATGCATATGTTCTTGGGTGCGTTTAAGTAGCTTTTGCGTTAAATGTATTGGGAAGCCTAAATATGATTTGGGAAAAGTTGCAAAATGTGAAGTTTGTAATTTCTGTGTGACCTTTTGATGAGATCCTGTAAAGCCTATTTTCTGGTAACACTTCACCAAAATTCCATGCATGCTATTTGGGTTTTCATGTTACATCTTTATTTTTCTTTCATTGACCTGCAGATTACTGGGCTTGCATTCTCATCTCTTTGTCCCGATTACATCTATGTGCAAGGGGTTGATTATGAGGTGATTGGTCTACAAGCTCATAACTTAATTTTTTGTTCTTGAAGTTTTGTCAATTGCAGAATTAATTAGGTTAATACTCTATTATAATAATTTTGCTATCCTATTACAATGTATGAAGTAATATAGCGATAGTCCTATGTCGGATAAATAACATAATAATGTTTTATATTCAATTTGTTACAAACAATATTTACTCTAAACCCAAATAATTCTTGCCAATCCATGTGAAGGTAAAACTTTCATATGACTCTTCACATCCTTCCAAGAGTTTTATGAACACCATACAAGCTTGTATCATTAGTGAAATGATCTTAGGATAGACACTTCCATAAAAGTAAATAACACTACCACTCCTTTCAATTGGAAGATTTTTTTTGAGATAAGCAATTGTTGTTTAATTCTTCAACATGCACTAGTGTAAGTCAATATCTAAGGTAACATTATCACTTTATCAATTTAATATGAAAGTCTTTCAAACTAACCAACCAAAATCTTGATGACAAATTGGAACAAAAAAAAAGAACATAACAAAATCAAGATGGTGATATTGTTTACCATGCAATGAAACTGTACATCAATACTCTAGGGTGTTCTTTTCTCTCCAAGATTTTGTTGGGAGAGAAAGTAGAAAGATTTATTATTAATGGTAGGGCAATACATACTCCCACTAATATTTTGAAATATGTTGAATAATTATCTTAGATAAGTTTAATTAGCTTAGGAGATTATCTTCTAGGAGATAAGTTTATCTTCTAGTAGATAAGGTAAGATACACTATAGATAGGATAAGTTAGTATATACGAAAAATGCAGTAGTTTAGTAGTATTAGAATGGATTATACTCATGTATAAATTACATATAATCAGAGAAATAAAGTGGGTTTACTTCTGATATTTTCTATACTCTCTTGTTTCATGATATCAGAGCTACCGATTTTGGTAGCCTAATTTTTCCAGCCACATCATGGCTGGAGTTCAACCAACCTTCAATTCCTCTGAAGAGTCCCAAACCTCATCCCAAACACCTAGTTACGTAATACCTTCAGCCCAATCTCCATCTCCTTCTATTGATAATCTTTCGTTGCAAATCACGCAACATAGATTAAATGGAATGAATTTTCGAGAATGGTCCCAATCAATCATGCTCGTAATCAAAGGAAGAGGCAAGGTTGGATATCTAACAGGGGCAATTCCTCAACCACACGAAACAACAATCACTTATGGTGCTTAGGAAGCTGAGAATTCTATTGTCATGGCTTGGCTTATAAATTCAATGGAGCCAAAAATAAGAACATACCTATTCTGCAAAACTGCAAGAGAAATTTGGAAGGCTGTGCAAGAAATATATTTTGATTTGGAAAACACTTCTCAGTGCTTCGAAATCAAATCAAAAATCAGAAATACTC
>JANZLK020000098.1:25153-40051 GCA_026937615.2 Erythroxylum glaucum
ATCTTAGATAAGTTTAGTTAGCATAGGAGATTATCTTCTAGGAGATAAGTTTATCTTCTAGTAGATAAGATAAGATATACTATAGATAGGATGAGTTAGTATATACTAAAAATCCAGTAGTTTAGTAGTATTATAATAGATTATACTCATGTATAAATTACATATAATCAAAGAAACAAAATGGGTTTTCTTCTAATATCTCCTATACCCTCTTGTTTCACTGTATCAAAGCTAACAATTCTGGTAGCCTAATTTTTCTAGCCACATTATGGCTGGAGTTCAACCAACCTTCAGTTCCTTTGATGAGTCCCAAACCTCATCCCAAACACCTATTTACATAATACTTTTAACCCAAACTCCATCTCCTTCTATTGATAATCTTTCGTTGCAAATCACACAACATAGATTAAATGGAATGAATTTTTTAGAATTGTCCCAATCAGTCATACTCGTATTTAAAAGAAGAAGTAAGATTGGATATCTGACAGAGGCAATTCCTTAACCACACGAAACATCAGTCACTTATAGTTCCTGGGAAGCTAAGAATTCTATTGTCATTGCTTGGCTTATAAATTCAATGGAGTCAAAAATAGGAAGAACCTACCTATTCTGCAAAACTGCAAGAGAAATCTAGGAGGCTATGCAAGAAATATATTTCTACTTTGGAAACAATTCTCAGGTGCTTTGAAATCAAATCAAAAATTAGAAATACTCAACAAGGTAATATATCGATTACCGAGTATTATAACTTACTCACTCAATTATGGTAGGAGATGGATCTATTTTATGCAGTAAATTGGGAGTGTTGTGCTGATGCCAAGAAGTAAGAAAAATTATTAGATAAAGAGAGAGTTTTTGATTTCTTATAGGAACTTAATATTGGAATTGATGAAGTACGAGGAAGGTTACTCGGTTTAAAACCATTGCCATCAATCCAAGAAATGTTTGCTGAGGTGTTAGGGAAGAGAGTAGGAACAAGGTCATGCTTACCTCACACACTTATGAACAAACCTCTCAAGGCTCAGCTTTAGTGACAAACTCTCGAAATGAGTCTACTTACCAAACATGAGAGTAAGAAACCAAGAACAAGCAGTGGTGTGACCACTATGATAAGCCCTACCATACTCGTAAGTCCTGCTGGAAATTACATGGGAAATCTAAAAGCCAAAGAGTTCAGCAAAAATGTGGAGCAGCACATGTAACAGAATCTGATATCAGTAAATTCACAGGGCTAAACCTGTCCCCCCAGTAGATTGAACTACTCCATCAACTCTTGAATAGACAAAAAACACAACTGAGAAAGACTCACATGACTAACAAACTACTACTGCAACACTAGTGCATAAAGGTAACTTGTTTCAATCATTATTATCAAAGTCCCCAAGTCAAAATCTCTAGATTGTGGACAGAGGTGCATTAGGCCACATGACTAGGTCTTTGAATGTCTTTGAAAAATATGAGCCATGTAACCAGAAAATTAATGTTTGGGTTGCGAATGGAAAAGGATCACCAGCTATTGGTCATAGAGAGTTTGTTTACCAAAACTGACATTAAATAAAGTTCTCTATGTGCCTAAATTAACTTATAATCTACTATCTGTTAGTCAATTAACCAAGGACATGGACTGTATTATGACGTTCTTTTCATCTCATTGTGAATTTCAGGACCGGTGTTCAGGAAAGATGATTGGCAGTGCTGAGGAGAAAGATGGACTTTACTACTTCTTAAGAAAGAGTACTCCTACTGAATCTAAATCACCACATAGGATTTCCCTTTCAATTATGTCAAGTTCTGATGTTATGCTATGGCATCAATGCCTTGGCCATCCCAATTTCCTATATTTGAAAATCTTATATCCAAACCTTTTCGTCAATAAAGATCATATTTCTTTATATTGTGAGCAATGTGTCCTTGTAAAACAAAGAAAAAATACTTATCCCATACACTCATACATACCCTTAAAACCTTTCCAATTAATTCATAGTGATATTTGGGATCCCGCTAGAGTCACAAATCTAATTGGTACTCGTTGGTTTATCAGTTTCATTGATGATCATACAATGGTATGTTGGGTATATCTAATGAAAGACAAATCTGAAGGCTATAATATCTTTAAACAGTTTCACAAACTCATCCGAAATGTATTCCATAGTTCTATTCAAGTAGTGCTTACAAGCAATGGGAGGGAATATTTTTCAATTGATTTTATTCGATATCTCAGTGGAAATGGGATCATTCACCAGAGCTCTTGTGCTTACGCCCCACAATAAAATGGGATAGCGGAGAGAGAGAATCGTCATCTTTTAGAGGTAGCCTGATCTACGGTGTTTACCAACTTTGTTCCAAATTCCTATCAGGGAGAAGCCATTCTAACTGCCTCATACTTGATCAATCGTCTTCCATCAAAAACTCTTAAATTCCGAATCCCATTAGGTGTTCTTTTTGAACAATTTCCTCACATTAAGCTTCTTAATTCTCTTCGTCCTAAAGTCTTTGGGTGTACTATTTTCGTACAGAACAATCAACCCAATAGAAGCGAACTTGACCCACGAGCTATTAAATGTGTGTTTGTTGGATACTCTCCTGCTCAAAAGGGTTATAAGTGTTTCTCACATTTTACAAACAAATTCTTTGTTTCATATGGTCACTTTTTTCGGAAAGCAACCGTACTTCACCAATACTTCTCTTCAGAGGGAGACATCCAATGAAGAGATTTATTGGGACCCAAGCATATCACTTCCTATCTCACAAACCTTCCCACAACAGCCGCAAGCCCGCAAACACCTGCCATTGAACTTGAAACTATCTAGTCCAATTCAGTGGGAGAACCAATTCTCTAAAAACCAACCTTAGTGTATTCTCGAAGGCCTAAAACTCCTCAACAAGGTCAATCGTTGGACTTGGAACTGGCTCCTAAAGAGACTATGGTAAGTGACTTAGATGTGCCAATTGCACTACGAAAGGGCGTAAGGTCATGTACTAAATATCCTATTTCAGATTATTTGACTTACTCAAAGTTATCTTCAAAGTTTAAAGCTTTCACTACTAAGCTTGACAGTGTAAGAATTCCAAGAAATGTACACGATGCATTCCAAGAACCTAAGTGGAAGGAAGTTGTACTTGAAGAAATAAAAGCTTTACTTGATAATAAAACATGGGAGATTGTGGATCTACCAGAAAGGAAAAAGGTGGTTGGTAGCAATTGGGTGATCACCGTGAAGTATAGGGCAAATGGAGAGATTGAAAGATATAAGGCTAGATCAGTGGCTCAAGGCTTTACACAAATGCATGGAATAGCTTATGAGGAGACATTTGCTCTGGTTGCGTAGTTGAACACAATTAGAGTCCTTCTATCATTGGCTGCAAATAGATTGGGAACTCCATTAGCTCGACATTAAAAATGCCTTCTTAAATGGTACATTAGATGAGGAAATATACATGAAGATACCACCAAGTTTTGAAACCGAAGAAGGAAGGGGAAGATTTTGCAAACTGAAAAAATCCTTATACAGCCTTAAACAGTCTCCATCAGCATGGTTTAAGAGGTTCAATGAAACTCTTTGTAGGTTTGGATACAAATAGGGACAAGCTGATCACACAATGTTTGTGAAGTGTGGAAAAAATGGAAAGAAATCCATCTTGATTGTGTATGTGGATGATATTATAATCATAGGTTATGACACTAGTGAGATCAATGATCTTAAACAAAAATTGAGGCTAGAATTTAGGGTAAAAGACCTCGGAGCATTAAGACACTTTCTTGGAATGGAGATTGCTGGAAGTAAGGTAGGTATTTTCATATCTCAGCGAAAATACATTCTTGATTTATCAGAGGAAACAGGAAAGATGGGTTGCAAACCTATGGGAACTCCACTGAAGAGAAACTGGAAATTCAAGAAAAATGAAGAAGATCCTCCTATTGACCAATGAAGATACCAAAGGTTCTTAGGAAAACTTATCTATTTGTCACTAACCAGACCAGATATTGCTTATTCTGAGTATTGTTAGCTAATTTATGCACTCTCCAACTTAAAGACATTTAGAGGCATTCATCCATATTTTGAGATATCTTAAAGGCAGTCCAGGTAGAGGATTAATGTTTCGGAAAAATGAGAAAAGAAGCATAGAAGGATTCACAGGTGCAAATTGGGATGGTTGTATTGAAGATAGTAGGTCAATACCTGGTTATTGTACTAAACTAAGGGGGGATCTTGTCACATGAAGAAGTAAGAAGCAGTCTTTAGTAGCATCAAGTAGTGCAGAAGCAGAGTTTAGGGCAATTGCACAAGGAATTTGTGAAGTTATTTGGTTAGAGAGGTTGATGTAGGACCTATAGATCACTACTTTCTCTCCCACCAAAGTTTTCAGTGGTAGTAAATCAGCCATCAGTATAGTGAAGAATCCAGTTCAACATGATCAAACAAAAGACGTTAGAATTGACAGGAGCTTTATCAAATGTGAAATAGAAGAAGGGGGCATTGATGTATGCTATGTCCTTACCGAAGTAAGGAAGCCGATATCTTCACAAAGATAATGCCTACGCCTAGATTCGAGACAATTTTAAGCAAGTTGGGAATGATAAATATATATTCCTCAACTTGAGATGGAGTGTTGGATAATTATCTTATATAAGTTTAGTTAGCTTAGGAGATTATCTTCTAGGAGAGAAGTTTATCTTCTAGTAGATAAGATAAGATATACTATAGATAGGATAAGTTAGTATATACAAAGTATCCAGTAGTTTAGTAGTATTAGAATATATTATACTCATGTATAAATTACATATAATCAGAGACATAAAGTGGGTTTTTTTCCAGATATTTTCTATACCCTCTTGTTTCAAAATATGACACCTAACCTATTCTGTAGAGAAAGTAATATCATAGTATTCCTATATATAATAGCAACATAAAACTCTTAACGGCTAGAATAATTCAGTTACCAGTTTTTCTAATGTCTCAGAATTCTCTATTATATTTTTATTTGAACAGATGGCATGTGGATGAAAATTGATTTACCATGTAACAATTCCTTAAAACCTTGTAATGACATGATGAACAAGAATCACGATTATACTCGCAGATATTTTGCGGGCAGTGGAAAGAGAAGAATAAGGCTTTCTCATTTAGAGGAGATTCAAACTGGCTTGGGTTCAGTAAGGTATAATGTATTGAAATTTCATATATGCTATCGTGCGGGCATTTGCCCATTTCTATTGGTTATACTTTTACTGTGTTTTGTAGGTCAAAAAGTACGATGAAGTTAAATGGGCTAATGTAGATAGTTTAATCAAAAAGTCGGATGAAAGCTGGCTCTGAACTAGAATCCATGTGTTAAACACTAGCTCTGTCCCTTTCTCTCTCTTGATTGTTGACTTTTAATTCTGTTGCAATGTGAATTTGTAATAATATTAACTTTTTATGGTTATTCTTTTGGAAACGTAAAACAATTCCAATAATATGATCATCATATGCCGCTGATATTTATTGATGATTACTTGCTTTTGTATAGAATTTATAAGTGGGAATTCTCAGTTTGGAACACTGTAGCCTGTTGGTTCTGAATATAGTCTCAGACTGAAATAAGCTAAAGTTTCTGATTAATTTAAGAAATTGATTACGTGAGAGTAGGTGATCCCTTAAATCTCACAGGTCTGCATGTTGATCCTTTCTGCAGAGCTCCAGTAAGGATGTCTTGGGTGGGTGGTGTGATTCAGGCAGCATACTTGTGGCGGATGTTGAATCAAAGATGGTTTGATGAATATGCTGAGGGCTTCATGAATGAAGGATACCGTTGTGGTAACTTTCCTCTCACTCATCTGTCATAATATTTTTGTGCATCAGAAGATTTTGAAATTTGCAGTCTATCATTCCTATGGGAAGCAGTTATTTCAAGCGGCCGCCAACAAACGGAAGTCAAACTTGCCAGCAACAAGCTTGGTCAGGAGTCAAAGGTCACAAATCTTGAATGATTCCGGGAAGAAAGTCAATGTAGGATTCACCCACGCATTAGTTTCTGGGAAAAAAGAAAAGAGCATCTATTTCATTTCTGGTCCTGAACATCAAAGTTGAGGTCTGCACATGGGTTGTTCTGTTTTGTTGAATAAGTTTTACAGCTGATCTTACAGGATGTGGATGTCACAGTTCTAAATATTTAATGTTGTCAACTCTCCTGCCCTTTGTCCTTTTGTCAAATAATAGTGGGTATGTGGTTTGAACCACCTTAAACTTTGCGTTTCCTTTGCCCTGTATCCGCCTGGAAAATGAAGTAAGTTAAGAGCTAAGTCAATCCAACCTTATGGTGTTGAGCTGCATGCTTGTAAGATTCCCTAGTATTTTCAACCTTCTCCTCCATGGTTATCTTGTGAAACATACCAATCCAATTTGTAAAGTTGGAAGTAAATGATGATGCAAATTCAGATTAAGGGAAGTAATTGTGCATGTAAAATACATATTAACTCCTTATGGTAATCTTGTATGTCAAGCTTAGTTTCGAAAGGGTTCTTTTGATTAATAGTTTAGTTTCAGAAGGGTAATTTTGAGTAAAAGTTTAGTTCCCAGTCTGATTTAAGACTGGTGCAAAGGCCGATGATGAAAGATCCAGACTGCTCCTTTATCATGTTAGGTTGGTGATGTTTGAAGACCAGAAAAACGGGGTCCCATCTTCTGAGATCAAAAGTCCAATCAACAACTCACTCAGCTACCATTTACAGATGCAAATCTTACGATATCTTCATTAACTAATGATCACCCATCTCATTTATGCCCCTCATATCACATCCTGTGATCAATCTCTTCAAATAATACCCACTTTCCAAATTTCTGCATGCATCAGCACACCAGATTGTGGAGAGTGGAGCTCATTGATCTGAAATTTCAGCTTGTATGGTTCAGTTGCAATTGACGCAGATAGTTATCAACTTTCTTGGTAGAAATAGACGAGATGGGAAGTTAGGTTGATGAGCCGGGACGCAAAGTGAGCATTAAATGCAGAGGTTCCCACAGGCCACAGCATCCCTTCCAATAACAATGTGACCTGATTGAGGCATACACGTCGTCCTCCAAACACAGTGACCAAATAATGATGCTAAGAATAATTCTCAAATGATTCGACGGTGTGGCCTTAGCCATACTCTTCACATCCGATTTTATATATATATATATATATATCAATGAGTCAGATGGTTGTTTTTAATTTTAAATATATATTAAATAAACCATCAAATAACGAATCATGGTTACTTGCTTCTTGGATTGACACGTCCCTGTCTTAAACTTGAATGCAATTTTAAAGCAGTGTCCCAAAAAATGTGTCATTCGACGTGGGTGGGTCCGTTTCTTTCAGGACCACTACTTAATTGCTTATTTTTCACCAAAGAATCGGTAAGCAAATGATTCCTATAAGTTACATTTGTGATTAATTTTCTTGAAATAAAGCTAAACTTGGTAAGAACTCGAGATTTACCTTTCTTCTTTCTTAGAGGAGAAGGAAGAGCCCCACTGCGATCTTCAACAAATTTGTATTTGGAATTCGAAAGGACATCCAACTAAGCAAGTCTGCAGCTTTTTCACTTCAAGAATCCCAATGTAACGCAAGAATGGGATAGGAATATCAAACGGATTGAACTGTGGAGATTGTACTTGTCGGGGAACATGCGTGAAAAGTAAATTTTCTCGAAACCACCAAAACCCACACGTGAAATCGCAAGTTCCGTAGATTAGGTTAACCGCCCTATCCGCTTAATTGAAGGGCCGTCTCAGTCTGCGGCGTCCGGAGAAACTCAAACCAAAAAAAAAAAAAAAAAGGGGTCACTAACAACATCTTTTGTTAGAATCACGCCTTTGGCTTGACCCACAATTCTGGTGCTGTAATTCACACGCAAACCACCACTTGCAGCATAATCAAAATGCCACATTTCAATTGCTCTATTCAACACGTTCCTTATGGCTTTGTTGTTCAATCACATCTGCGTTTATTAAACTAATATATTTGAAGATAGAATAATAGTATAAAAGATACTTGGCGAGTATACTACATTTATACACTAGACCGAGTCTACCTGCAGTTTTACGCGCCAACGAAGACCCAGCTGTTTACACTCTCCACCACGTGTACACGCCCCAACGATGACATGCAACATCTCCGTTTACGTTCACATCACGATCCTCCATCGTACGCTGCTAACGATTCTAATTCGACGGCGCTGATCCATTCCTAACGAAAAAGTGGACCTCGCCTCGGTTTGTCTTCGATTCTCAAGTACTGCTCACTTGGCTTTCCATAAAAGTCCTCCAACTACATACGGAGCGCCTAATGTGTGTGCGTATAAGACATGTAAGCGTTTTCTTTTTAAGTGAAAAATTGAAGAAGGGTAACGGTAAAATTTAGGACTTAATTTATCCCCGCTTTATCAGTTTCTTTTTAGATATAATCCCCTCTCCCTCTAGGGTTTCTCAACAACAATCAATGTCTCCTATGCTCTCTCTTTCCCTCCCCATTTTTGTTCCGATTATTGTTTGATAATGCCAGCAACGGCAGATTACCAAGGGTCGGCGGCCGCGGCGTTCGGTCGATCACTCCTCAGCCTCAGGCGTGAGCAGGTACATGCCATGGGCGAGACCCACGAGCCTTCGAGCCTGGACTTGGAGCTCGAAGCCTTCCAGAAACAGGTCTCCGACAGATTCACCGATCTGTCGGTCGTGGGCTTGCAGGAGCTGCTCTCACTCCCTTGGATCAGGAAGCTTCTTGATGCTTTCCTCTGTTGCCAGGAGGAGTTCAGGCTTATCATACTGAATAACAGGTCTCTCGTTTATCGCCAGCCCTTGGATCGTATGGTTCACGACTTCTTCGAACGCAGCGTCAAGGCTCTGGATGTTTGTAATGCGA
Organism: Erythroxylum glaucum; assembly: GCA_026937615.2. Taxonomy (NCBI): domain Eukaryota; kingdom Viridiplantae; phylum Streptophyta; class Magnoliopsida; order Malpighiales; family Erythroxylaceae; genus Erythroxylum; species Erythroxylum glaucum. Next base: position 34,040 of record JANZLK020000098.1, read on the forward strand.
TTCGCGACGGTATTGAGCAGATCAGAGAGTGGATGAAGCTTCTTGATATTGTCCTCTGCGCGTTGGATAATCAGAGGTTTCTCGGCGAAGGCCAGTTCCGTCGCGCCAAGAAAGCGTTGGTTGATTTGTCCATTTCGATGCTGGACGAGAGGGAGTCCACTACAGGTATGGCGCACAGGAATCGTTCCTTTGGACGGCAAAACCAGTCTTCAAAAGACCAGCACCAGCGAAGCCTGGGGCATTTTAGGTCGTTTTCATGGAGCGTCTCGCGGTCGTGGTCTGCGGCCAAACAGCTTCAAGCAATTGGCAACAATTTGGTGGCTCCGAGAGCTAGTGACATCGTTGCGTCTAATGGGATAGCGGTGGCAGTTTATACCATGAGCTCGATACTGTTATTCGTAATGTGGGCTCTCGTGGCGGCGATTCCTTGCCAGGACAGGGGTTTACATGTCCACTTTTCAATTCCCAGAAACTTTCCGTGGGCTGCTCCCATATTGTCTTTGCACGATAAGATTTTGGAAGAATCGAGAAAGAGGGATCGGAGGAACGCGAGTGGGTTGTTGAGGGAGATTCATCTGATGGATAAATCGACGAGGTTGATGGGTGAATTGACTGATACAACTCATTTTCCATTGACAGAAGAGAAGGAGAGAGAGGTACGGCAAAGCGCGCAGGAGCTCAGACTGATCTGTGAGGGAATAAAGGAGGGTTTGGACCCGTTGGAGAGGCAAGTGAGAGAGGCGTTTCATAGAATTGTTCATAGCCGAACTGAAGGCCTGGTTTCTCTTGGTCGAGCCAATCATAATGATTGAGATTATTAAAGAGTTGTCGTCTCGGCTTGAATTTGGGACTTTGAAGATATGGGTGATGGTTCAAGAATAAAAGGGTAAGGAAGCACAAGTTTTCATGTATTTATCAACAATATATATTGTATAAAGAAAACGTAGGTTCTTTGGAAACTGGGGACTTTCCAGAGTCCGGGATGCTGTTCTTCAGCTGGTGTTGCTCTTTTGTATAATTGAAAATTCCGAGTAAATTACATCTTGCTTTTTTAGCTGATTTTTGTGTTCTTGCTTTGGATTCTTGTTTTGTTCCTTGTGTACCTCTGCAGTTGCAAATGTTTCAATTTTTTTGGTCAGCATATATTTTGGTTTCCATTGCAATTGCAATTCGAGGAATAGAATGTAAATGCTGCTCCTTATATTGGTCTGTTTGGAATTTCTGATAGATGATGGCTGTGAATGGGAAATCAGAAACACTCATTTTTGTCTCGTCTTCTGTTCATCTTCTGAACATATATCCCGTGTGCGCTCATTTTTATCCTGTTCTTGGGACAGAGTTGGCAACTTCTCGTAACACAAAGATTTAAAGTTAATTCTCATCTCGATTGATATTGAATTTCTGCATCCACCTGATCTGGAATTTTGCATCTTTTGATTGGTCTAGTTGGTACCTGAGTTGTCAGCTTTCACTGTCTACATGGGATGGTACAGAGATGGGTTCTTGCTTATCCACAGATTTTCTATATTTTCTTTTATTAACCAGACAATTAGTCAAAGAATGTCATGGCTAAGCGAACTTCGATCTTTATTACTGATATATGATGAATTCCTGCTGGAGGATAAGAGATTCTGCTTACGTAAATTGTTAATCTCCAGTTTACTTTTGATGTACAGGTTCAACACCCCTTTTTTATTTGCCCCATTGCGAATTTCTTCTCAGGCATACCAGATCCTTTTTTTTAATTCTTCGGGTTCTCAACTTGTCACTTATGTGCCTTCATGTTGTTGCTGACGTTGATTTGGTCTGAGTTGAAGCCCTTGGAAAAATTTGACGGTTCTCAGTTGAATGGTTGAAATTTTGGTTTCTTGATTAGTATTCTATTACGTATGTCATTGTGTAGATGGTCTAATCTCTCCTAACCTTGACCTCTAGAAACCTTGAATTCAACCATTTGCTTTTCGGTATGTTGGAAACCTTGCTGCTTTACGATGGAAAATAGAAATGCCCATGAGAATCGTCTTGCTGCATTGTGACTCTTCACAATTAAATTAGGATAACTGTGCTGTGTATATTTTGGGTTAGGAGGAGAATATGCTAGATGCGTTTGTTCTTATCTTGTTGACAGGTAACACTCATTACAACAATGATGGGAATTCACATTAGGCAGACACAGAAAACATTTTGCCTAATTAATACATTCAAGCTGTTATATTGCTGAAATCAATGATGGGAATTCACATTAGGCAGACACAGAAAACATTACAGGAGGCCTTCACCCATAACAAGGCAACGTTTCATGTGGGAATTCCCATAGAACATTGTTATGGCAGACATTTAAGATTGCAAAGGTAGAGAAACAACCTTCAAATACTTAAAGTGCATACCAAAGAGCCTGAACCATACGTGGAAGATTTCATTTTCCAACTTTAACGCTAAGCTAATGCAGACCAAAGATAAGCTAATGAAGATTATGTTTTTCAACTCTAAAGTACAGACCAAAGAGCCTGAACCATACGTGTAAGATGGAATCAATTTCTGCAATTGCATATGCAGTGATTGCACCATTTGACTTAGGTCCACAAGTGTTTCTCGGACAGTAGCAACCCAACTTACCCTACTTTAAACATTTAAACATACATTCAAATACAACATCTAAGCATTCATATAATTAATTACATAATAGCTTCAACATACATGCATAGTATTAATTACATAATAGGTTCAACATATAAAGGAAAAAACACCATTGCATTAATGGAACTAATGACATAGTTGTTCAACCTACATTAAGGCCTTAGAATTTATTAACAATGTCCTGAATAACCATCCCCAGAATTACTCCAATGGCTATGAGTAAAAATGTGCAACTCCATGCCATGCGTGTCTGCAGGGTTTGAATATCATTTGGTGCATTGCTATGTGCGACTTGTTCATTTGTATTGGTATGCGCGACTTGTTCATTTGGTGGAACTGTGAATGGAGTCGGCATGGAGGATGGTACATTGCTGGTAGTAGCAATGTCTTCAATGCGACGAGTTGGCATCAATGGATCCTGCACATAAGCACTTTGTGCTTCTTCCAATGTCCGATACCCCTTGAATCGAGCATTCGGAAACCCCTCAGTAGCCAATTTCACATCATCCCAATTGGAAAAAATACCAACTTGGCGCCCAGCAAAGACCACATAGAAGTTGTATCTGCCCATCAGTAGGTACCTGAAAATGATTCATATATAAGGTGGACTTGAAGCATTTCACAAAATATTTTAAATGCATTACATCCTTAAAGCTCATTACTTTAATTAAAGTTGTTTAATTAATGTTTCAAGCAATAATAATTAAGGGCAGTTATCACAATGACAAAGATGATCACTACAAGAGTTTAATATATTTACAAGAGTTGAGAAAAGGACCAATTGAATACTTGAATATATTTACAAGAGTTGGAGACTTTATATGATCATATTACCCCTGCAAATAAGGCATGGAATTTGCACAATTGAAACAGCATATATGTAAGTCACTAGATTCATCTCATTAACCTTTAAACATTGTATTCTATCATCTCTTTGCCACTTAACACAAGCTACAATCATTTGGAATGTCAGAATATGAAAACTGATTGCACAACTACAAAATAGGATGTTAATAATGTCAATTCAGATGCTTTGTACATTCATGACTTATTCTCAACACCAACCCAGTAACTACATTGCTATTTGCTACAGCTTTTTCTGTGAAGATGTGAAATTTCAGTCCAATATATACATCACACAACACAAGGCATCATCCAAAGTACCCACAACAAATCAGAAACATGGTAGCATAATGCAGGTTTAATTCAGAAAATAATACATACCTGTCACAAGCCAGAATCCACATGATCCCATTCAGAAAATAATTCATAAGCGAAGACCCAACAAGACGAAGACCGACAACCCAGAATCCACATGATCCCATTCAAGATCTGATACACAAGCCACTATGGCCGAAGGTATCCACAGATAACAAATCCACATATACAACAACCCATGCCTCCAACGGTCTCCAAATAACAGAAATGTCCTCTATTTCCGACTCCAGAATAGAATACGAAAAGAATAAAGAAAGGTGGAACAAAATTGCGCAACCAGATAAATAGAGTCCGTCGGAGTGAGCGACATTTTTTCTGGAAATAAACAAAAGCTTACCAGTGGAAGAAGAGTCCCAGAGGAAGAAGCCCAGTGTGCGAGAGATGAGTAACTGTGGGAAGATCAAAAGATAGGTGTGAATCTCTAAGATGCGACGGAGAGAAGGCAGAGTCGCCATTTGACGGAGAGAAATGCTGAAAGAAAAGTGTGAATCTGGAAGAAATAATGTTGAAGAAAAGCTTACGATCAGAGGAGAAATGGTGGACGATGACGACGGTGGTTCGACGAGGCAGCGGCGAGTTGTTGGAGCGGCGTGCTCATTTCTCTCTGTTTCTTCAGATGTTAAAGTCGGTTCTTGTAATAATCCAGTATACGGTAATAACCCTAGGTAATAATCCAAATACTTTTTTTTAAACGTAATAATCCAAATACTTAGGAGTTTGGTAGTCTGCCAAGGGTAATTTTGTCAAAAAAAACTAAAATGGGCATCTTGAATGAGATTACAAAACACAGGGGCTAGGGTTACCGAATTAAAAACAGAGGGGCTAAATTGAATAATCAAGTATATCACAAGGGCCCTTTTATGTTATTTGCCTAGTTTATCTCATTGCATTTTTGTCGTTATCAAAATTTATCTTCAAAGAGAGACTCCAGCTTGGGGTGGACTTAGCACCATAGAATTATGAGCTTGGAGAAAAGGGTAATGTGACACAAGACTTTCACTCACCAACTTCTTCAGTTCCTGCATGTTGTTATTGCAATACTGCTGATATCTAAGTTATTAAAAAGAAAAAAAGGTTAAAAGGATAACCATTGGTTCTGGCTATATTGCACCAATAGATTCCCTTTTGGTAAAACAGAGGTTGAAGGAGTAAAACATCATTTTCATTTTTCTTTTAGTAATGTAATTTTCAAATTGGGCCTGTTCTTAATTATGTCAAAGCCCAAATTTACTTAATTGATCTACAACGAAGGCCCTAAGGTCCTTCTTTCATGTCTTTAGGTTTTCACTCTCTGGACTTCTCATTACCTAACGCAGGTCCGGGACTCATTCCCTACAGATTAAAACCCTGGAATTCATTGTAGCTGTCGGATCGAAACCCTAGAATTCATTGTAGCTGGGAAAATGACATCAAACCTGCTCACTCCTTCAACCTCTGGTTGTATAAGAATGGAGGGCTACTCATAAAAGACAAATTGAAGTTCCAAATTAATACTTTTAACTACAAACTTTGCAATGCAGGGTTGGAGAACTTGGAACATCTAATGATGGACCGCAATTATACCAAGGAGATATGGAAAAGAATTTAGGCAAAACTTGGCATAAACTCACTGATACACACTTAGATAGACACTATCAAATGGATGGATAGTATCAAAAATATGAGCCAGGCTGATTACAAGGCCTTAAAGATAAGATAGGCTACAATGGTTTACAATGTTTGGAAGGAGAGAAGTATCAGAATTTTCAAACATGAAAGCAAATGCTTGGAGACATTATAGTAGGAAATCGTTCACCAAAGTAGGACCGGCACGTTAGCTAGAGGAATAGCTAATAACCTGTCAACACGTCTGAAAGAAATATGGAGATTAAGTTGAAGTATTTTGCTAGGAACATTATTAACTAATTCAGTCATTTTTGTTGTAGTTCCTTAACTTGTGGTCATAGGACTGCACATAATCTTTATCAATGAAAGTTATTATCTTTCCAAAAAAAAAAGGTTGGAAGGATAAATTTAACTTTAATGCTTAAATTTAAATATAAATTGCTTTAATATTTATAATATTTAAATTAAATTTTATTATTTTAAAACAATTCAAATCGAAGACATAATTATGTGAAGACTTAATTTCATCAATTTTCTTCCATTTTACATTTT
>JANZLK020000098.1:266744-277084 GCA_026937615.2 Erythroxylum glaucum
CATTTTAATTTTCAAAATAAACTCAATTCTATAAATTAATTACAAGTTTTTAGTTATAAAAAAAATAGTATTAGCATATATTAATGAATGAAATAATTAAATTTGAACAATGGATAATGATTCCAAATTCTAAATGTGATAATGATGGTGGTTACTGGAAGCTGGAGTAGGTTAGAATGATCAATTCTGTTCTTCCTGTGGTAAGTCCAAATCAATTAGATATTGAATAGTATCTGACCCACCCCATAGTCCTCCACTGGTTTTGAGTTTCACAGCTTCTTGACCATGACTTCATCGTTGACCAATCTTAGGGTTTTCTTCTTCGCTCTCCTCCTTCTCGCTTCCCCCCTTCTCCAAGGTTCACCACTTCTTTTTTTCAGATACATTTGTTATTAGTCCATGTATTCATCGGAAAGGCTCTCTGTGTGTGTGTGTGTGTGTGTGTGGGCGCATCTGATTTCTCCATAATTTTACGCATGCAATGATCACTCCGGATTTATCTTTGTATAAAAGATTTGTTTTTTATTACTGGGTTTTGAATGTTTAATTTGATCTCTGCTTTTGATTGTGTATGGGTCCTTCGAGTTTCACCTAACAAGGTTATTGGGTTTTCATTGCGGTGATTATAGTTGCCAAGTGCCAGTCGGATTCAGATGTTGATGTTTCAGAAAGTGCCGATGAAGCAATTGATCTGGGGATTGTTGGAGAGGATGCTCAAAATTTTGGTGATGCCAATTTCAGTCCAGCACCGAGTGTTGAAACTGCCGTTGTTTTCCACAAAAACAGCTCCCGGTGTAAGAACATGATTTTTACTATGTATGTTGTGTTGAGTTGATGCTATAATAGGTATGTGCATTGTTGTGTTTGATTTGTGGTCGGGTCGGTCGTGCTGGGCTCGAACTCAGTCATAACGACCTATGGGCCGATCGGTCCATCCTTCAAGGATCGGTCTCACGCCTATCGGCTAAGCAAGGCCCAGGCCCAGGATCAGATATATACAACCCACTTGCAGACGAAAACCTCCCATGCAAAAGTAGAAGTCTACGTAGAGACTTAAACCTAGCGTCCCTCCCATATATAAGGTATGATTTTATCACGAGAGAGGTACGTACTCATAACCCTAGTTTTCTCTGCTCAAAGCGATCCTACCTTCACCAAAAGACTAACTTGAGCGTCGGAGGGGCCTATCGGGAAACAACCCCGGACGAAGCTAATTAACCTCATGGATCCAAACGACAACGTGCAGCCTCATCATAATCAGGCCGAACCAAAAACTTTATATTAGATGAAAGTTAGAGCTGATATGAATTAAGTGGATTATCTTGGAAAGGAAATTTAGAATTTTTATTTCACTCTTAACTTTTAGTGTCGCTTATATATATCATACATGTTAAATTAAAAATATATAAAATAATATAAAACTAATAAGTACACGTGTTTTTGTTTTAGGTTACACTTTGTTTTGTTCTACTTCAACCATATCTTTAGCATGATTTTGAGATAATTTAGCTCAGATTTACATTTAAAAATATCTGATGGCAGGTAAGTAAATAATGGAGAAGATATATCCAATTAGGCAACTCATAAACAGATCGTGAGAGCATTTGTGATGCCAGATAAGCAGGCTAATGAAGAAGACATATCCAATTAAGCAACTCAATCAAGAACACGAAAAGTTTATAAGATTATTTACTAGGGGAACCCACATGTTAAAGAACTCACATAATTTACGCGGATAAAAATTAATGAAGTAAGTTTATGGGACAGCACTTCTGTCCCCACTCGGGCTTATCTTTGACTTTCTTAACCGAACGCGCCGTCTCCAAAGACAAAATTGCCTTTGTATGTTTCTCTTCCGACTATTCCCAGCACGTCAGGCTAAAAGCCTTTATGTGGCAGTTACGCAAGTGAGCCAAGCGAAAGGGCATTCAAAGTCAAAGTCGGTGTCAGCTTGTATCAGTCCACGAGGCACGCACACAAAACTCAGCCAGAAACTACACTGGACATTTTTATAGGCAAGTTTCTTAGGGAATCAGATATTTTGTTTCCATAGGTTGTTAAATTTATATAAATATGTGAATTAGATTTAATTATTGATTCTGTCGAATTTTGATGAGACTGAACGCTGTTGCTTGGATTCATGAAATTGACTCACGACCGACCCAATCAATTGTAAAATCCTGAAATCTATTACACCATAACATAATTTCGGTGCTAAAGATTTGACGTGACTTCTAATTATCCTCGTAGCTTCATGTGTTTGTTTGATTAGTATGCGGAGTTACGCTGACATAACATTCATTTAACTCGCGAGAGTGAGTTATCATGCTTATGGAAAAAGCAGATAAGGATGTTTGGCAAAAAAGTCAAAAATATGGTGAGTAGCTTCTCTTCTCCCCAGTCCCCATAAACCATGGCTTCTATTACGTTCTCCATAATTACCCTTTTCCAATATGACGCCGCAACTAAAGCGGTATCCATTACCCTAGTCATTGCTTCGCAATGTAAAACTTTTCTCAGTTCTGAAACAGAGAGAGAGACTTTTTAATTCCTTCATAACTACACTGTTTTGGACAGATGTACGCACTCACTTTTCGTACCAGTTACATAAAATAGCTCTATTCTCGTCCCTTTTCGTTTACTGTCCACTCTGACGGAGATGTGTACATCTATGTATTTGTGTATAAGATAGGATTTCAATTCTTGTCCACCGCATGTAAGGATAAATTAATTTCTATTTTAATAAAATAATTAAAAATTTGATCAATAAGAAAATAAAGATTTAAATCATAAAATCACTTCTTTTCTTTTAACTATTTTATTATCAAAACAAATTTAAATGAATCAAAGATGGGAATTATTATTAAAAAAATAGGAGCAAACTCTGTTTTTGGTCCCAAAGACGGGCCTCTAGTGCGGGAATATGCAAATCCCATGACACCATTTATTGACTGACGCGTGAATCAGAGCTAAAATTTTATCTCGGGATGGTGATTAGTGGGTGTGGAATGTGGACTCTTGGACCTTGAAGTTCAAAAAGGTGTCGCTTTCTCTTTCTCACTCACTGTTTTCGTTCTGCACTTTCCTAATGCTCCTGTGTGTTATAAAAGAACTTAAATGTGTCTTCTTTTTCTAGATTCTATCTCTGAGCTTGAATTTATATTCTCTGGATAGACTTTATATTTCCCCAGGCCCTTCTTTTACCCTTTTAGAGAAGAACTCTCCAATCGCTTTTCCCCTCACCTTTCGATCTCTTTTTGTTCCTTTCAATTTTGCAGCTTCCTGGCTAAGAAGCTCCGCCAGTAACAACATGGATGTAAGTTCTCTTTGCTATTTCTTTCTTTTTACCTTTACCAGCTTCCATACAAAAACGAAACCATCCAGAAACAGTTTCTTGGCTCTTCAGAAAAGAAACCAAATTTATGGCGTTGGAACTTTTTGAAAGTGGATATTCTATTTCTTCTACTTTATTTTTTCCCTTTCATTTTGAGTTGTTTTTGGACTGAAACTCTAGAACTAGTGGTTCAATGTTCAATCTTTTCTCTTCTTCATCTTGACGTCTCTTCTGGTGTGTTCGTGGTTTTGATTGCTGTTGTTGTTGGTGGGCAGGAATGGAAAAGGAGTGGCCAAATACCGGCATTTGGAGACTGGGATCACGCCAATGACATGCCGATCACTCAGTATTTCGAGAGTGCAAGACAGGCAGGGTTAGTAGCTAGGTATAGTTCCTCCGGAGAATGTGGGCATCACTACATGAGAGGCGGTGATTTATATGCTGCTGCAGATTTCATGAGATCTTCTCATAATAGCGTTCCTCATCCAAGAAAGGTTAGCAATCTTTCCATTGCTTCAAATCTCCGCTTTTTCCTCTCTTTTTTGTTTTGGGGGTTAGAAAACAAGGGAGAAACATAACTGGTAATGTGAACAGTTAAAAGTCAGCATTTTTAAAGGTTCTACAATGTAATTTGTCTTTTTGTGCAAGTGGAGTCCAAGAAGCTCGTCTGTTACAGACGTGGTTTCCCAAGTCTAAAGTTAATACCAACCCTGAGAAAATTCCTATTTGGTAATAATCTATAAGGTAAGGTCTGGAATGTGGACATGATGACGGTGTTTGAAAATGTAGACAAGGTTGAGAGAGAAAAGGGAAGCGCATATGAAGGAGCAAAGAAAGCAAGGGAGAGTTTGTGACGTGATTGAACAACCGAGAAAACATCATCAACAAAGACCGGACCCCACTATTTCACATAATGGAAAGAACTCGAATGGTGATGTCACATTGGCACGTCCTAGATTGACTGTTAGGCCTCCGAAGCCTATCGATGAAGATCTCTATAGAATCCCCCCCGAGCTGCTTCGTACTTCCAAGCGGGTCAGTTTGCCCTACCCTACCCTTCTTCATTCTTCTACATTTAATCATTTACTACAGTTCTACTGGTATTGTATTTTAAATTAGATGTTAATCAAGAGCATCATTACATTATCAAACGGCTTTTGGTAAAATATGATGTTAATCTAAATGTGCAACAAAGAGACTAACGCTTTTTGTTGTATTCTTTTTTTATTTTGTAGAAGAAAGTTCCAGGACTCTTTTCATGCCTCGTACCCACTTGCGCATCCTAAGTATGAGCTTCAAGGCAGCCTCTTGAAGAAGTATTGCTCGTCTAGAAACACCTCTTTAAGAAAAGTATTCTATATGAACTTCTTCTTTTTTTCTTTTTTGTAGATTATTCTCTTCTTTATTTTCTTATCCTAATCTAAGATAGGTGTTGTTTTATTTATTTTTTCTCTTTTTTTTGTTTGGTACGAGTCTTATAGTTTAGGACATGAGTTCAGGGCTCCAACTCCATTGCGTAAAATGCCCTTTTCTGTCCCAAGAGTTAGCGTTATATCCTTTCTGTAAACACCCAAGTATCTGATCTTATTAATTTTTCAGTAAACTTTGAGCTTAGAGAGGGTTTCAATTAGAACCATTACTTGACGACTGTTTTTCACATTTATAGATTGTCTCGTGTTGAAATCTAAACAAAATTCACAGCATTCATCCAACTGATGGACAAAGTACTCTAATTCAAATTTAGTTAGTGCCAAAAGGAACGTAAAAAGATTGGATAGGGGTCAATCAAACATCATCCATAAGTCAAAGGTGGCCTTTCAACCAATCAAGAGAAAAGAGATTAGGTTTCAGACGCACTGATTTTAACGTGGATAACAAGGTCAAATCATTTCATGTATTCATCCCATATGGAGATGCTTAAAAGCGGGCCGGAGGAGAGGAGACCAAGAAACTATATACTCAGCTTAGGTCTTGGTCTTCCAGCACAATCAACCAAATAATTTGATTAATGTTAGTTTTTTTTTACACACTATTAAATGTTAGAATTCTTCTAAAATTCGAACGTTTGGACTGAAAATTTTACCTTATTCAATATCATTACGGAATCCATGGTTAGGGGGCGTGCTGTTCACCTTACATGGACTTATTACTACATATTACCAAACATTCTTACGTGCTTTTCGATACTCTCTTATGAGTTGATGGAAATTCTTTCCAATTTTGATTCTTGCGTTTCTCAATGTAGGCAGACTTTGGCAATAGATACCAAATTATTTCTTCATACCTAAAGACTTAGACAGCAAGTAGCTTTAATCTACTAATTGAAAATAAGAGACCAAGTTCCCTATATCGAGGAAATCATTAAAAAAAAATACGACTGAGTGTTCAAAGTCTTGTGGTTTCTGGATTGTAGCCGAGACTTGTGCGTGTGCCTCGTGGAGTGATACAAGCTGACACAGACTTTGACTTTCAAATTTCGATACCCCTGAATTTTCTTGCATAACCGGCTGTCTTTATAGTCTTGGAACAGAAACATAAAAAGGCAACTTGAGCTTGAAGACAACGCATTCGGTAAAGAAAGTCAAAGATTACTCTGACTTAGGGTGCTGATGACGACTCTCTATTTCCTTTTCAACAAGAGACTGTTAATTTTGAAGTTTGCACCAGCCCAGGATGGGACGGGAGAGGAGAGGAGAGAAATCAAATTTATATTATTCGCTGCCACGGAAGACTTATAGGGTCAGGCAGACCATAAACTGTAGATTTTAACTTGGGACGGTGGCATACGTCGCCACTTACCCAAGAAGACAGAGAGACACAGAGTAATATAATTGAGAACTTAGGGGTGAGAAGTCCTTTTCTCCCCAATTTAATGCTTCTAATAGGTGGAGTGCCAGCTGCATTGTTATGTCTTGATAGCAGAGTCCACACAATTAAAACAATATCATATCAACATACTTGACAGAATATTGACGTAAATTTAAAATTAAAGGAGCAAATCAATATTCCTAAGAATATTCATCTAGTGATTGAGTCGCTATGTGTTTTTATACTAATTTATTGACCAAAATGTGTACGATGATCTTTAATTGGGTTTGGTAAGTGGCCTGGTCGAAATGTTTAATAAAATATTCACTTAATGTATGGATAATACTTCATGAGCCCATTGTGGAATGGATGACAGGGCCTTATGATTCACGGACAGGAACTTGATCCACCATACAAAATGGATAATTGGAGTTACAGAGTAATTTGTTGACCACTAGTATAAATAAATAAAAAAAATTTTCCTTTCTCATCAAATTTGTCTCATTTTTAAAACACAACTAGAGTAAATACAACACATCCAAATACTTTAAGATGACTTACTACAGGATTTCTTTTGTGCTATGCTTCTTATAATATCTTTTAGTGGATTGCTTTGGTTAGGGATTGATTGAGAATGTAAACAGTTGTGTTAACAACTTCAGCCTAAAATATGTTTGAAAGTTTTGCCTTTTAGCATGATTCATGCCATCTCTTTGACATTTTTATTTTTTCTTTCTGCTACCCCATTCTATTAAGGAGTATGTCGCAACTTGAGTTATTTTTGAATTCCATTCTCTTCACATAGTCAAGAAAAGGCTTGTAACAATTAACTCAACTCCACGATCAGTCCTTAGTGTCTTTACTTGATATTTGCTTTGCCTTTTTGTAAGAGTTATGAATTGTAGAAAGCAAGAAAATGCACATGATTTTTTATGAAGAAAATAAATCCAGATCATTCTATTGTAATCACCAACATAAAGTAAGAAATATATGTTGTTACTTAATGACGAAGTGAAAGTTAGATTGCATATATCTACATAAACAAGCTCTATTAAAGTGCATGCTCTCCAAGCTATCTCAGGAAAAGGAAATCGATGCATCTTCCCATAAATGCATCCTTCACAAACTTTATTTTCTTATTTTATTAGTGGAAGACCAGTAACCATATTCTTTTACTTCAAAATCTAAAGTCCATTATGATTTAAATGATTGTATCTTAAGTTCCAAAGATACAAATCATCAACAATCACATTTCTACATTCTAAAATGTTTTCATTTAGAGAGGAAATATATTATTATGACTTATCATTACTATTTTCACTTTTTTTATTCCTTTTCTTATAGAAAATCTCATAACAATCTTTATCAAAAACAAGTTTGTATCTGTCTAACACTCAAAAGATTCTGAGTGATATTAAGAGAATAATATGATAGCACCAAGTCAACGTAATCTCTTAAATCATGGATTATTGATTCAGAAAATAAAATTAAGCCACAAATCTTAGATTATTAACTCGACATAATTTACTTACCACGTATAGCTGCCACTGACTCTGTATATATAGACACAATGATATCAATAAGAAATTGAGTTCACCAATTACCTAAATCTATTATAGTATCGTAAAGCTTGTAACTTTCCTCTTTAAATCCAACTTTATTTTCGACTCTCTTCCCTTCTCTCTCTCTCTCTTTTCTCTTTCCTATTCACCTATTTTTCACTCAATCATAACAACTCAGCTACCATGTCTAACAGTGGCGCCTCCTTCACCAACACCTCTCCTACCCACTCCTCTTAAGTCACTCTAACGAGCACTGTTGTACCCAATCAAACCCCTTCTATAGTTGCCATCAACTCCACACAAGTCCCAATTAAACTCTCTAAAGGAGGAAACTACATTTGATGGAAATCTTAGTTTGAAAACCTTCTTTTCGGATACGATCTTATGGTATTTTTGGATGACTCATTCCCTTGTCCACTGCTAACAATTTGACATGTAACTACCAACCAAGAGGCATCCAATCCAAATTATATTGCCTGGCTATGACAAGATCGTTTGATCCTTAAAGCCATCCAAATATCTTGCACAGGGACTACATAATCCATCTTTTCTCAGTCTAAAACTTTTGCGCAAGCATGGGATAAACTCCAGGTGACCTATGCAAATCCATCCACCACGCGCTGTCTTGGCCTTCATGGCTCTTTTACCAATGTAAGTCTTGGTGGCAAATTAATATCTGAATATATGCAAGAAATTAAACTGATAATTGATAATCTTGAACTTATTGGCCACCCGATGGATGATGGCGCAATTGTGATTCATGTTCTCAATGGTCTTAGCCCTCAATACTCATCTATTGCCTCTGTAATCCATGCTCGTGACACACCAATCTCATTCGAAGAAACTTCATGACAAACTACTTGATCGTGAAGCGTCTCTTCGCCGTGATGAAATTAAGAAGGGAGGATCACCAATTACTGCTCAATACACCTAAAGGAACTCTAAATGCAAAGGCCAAGGATCCCGCTGTCACCATACACAAAGCCAAAGCCAATAATATGGACCCAATGTAAGTCTCAACTTGCAGCCCCAAAGTGGTCATGCTTGCGGCTCCTTTAATCAAAACAGTCAGTATCGCTCCTCTCAACAATTTCCTCCTCAGACTCAAAGCCACAATTTCAACAACAATTCCTACCCCATTTATCAACTATGTGATAAACTGGGGCACACTGCTTGCACATACAGAACCCACTCTCCATCAAGTCTTCAACCTTTACCCTAAGCTCATCAGATGTCTATTGTAACAAGCACATCTCATAGCAATTGGGTCATTGACTCAAGAGCCGCTCACTGCATGACCAATGACCTCCAAAATCTCTCAATTCACTTAGAATATGATGGCACTGAAGACATCACAATCGAAGATGATAAGAAAATCCCAATCTCTTATATTGGCTTTTCTACTCTTAAAACACCTTCCAAAAATTTTCATCTCAAACATATTCTACGTGCTCCTCATCTTACACAAAATCTCTTCTCAGTCTCTCAATTTTGCTCTAATAATAACATATCAATTGAATTTATCCCTGATTGCTTTGTTGTGAAGGATCTAAACACGGGGGCATCCTTGGTCCAAGGCCAGAATAAAGGCAATCTCTACATTTGGCCACCCTTAACACTGTCACTCTTTATAGCGCCTCAAGCACACATCTACTCCACCTTAACTCCTTCCATCACTAAGTGACATCAACGCTTAGGCCATCCATCCACTCAAGTTCTCCACAAAATTCCTCTACATATGACATTTCAGCAATCAACTCATCATCATTGTCTCACTGTGATGCTTGTTTGTGTAATAAGAGCCATAAATTATCATTTGCCTCCTCCACAATTACTTGCAATAAACCATTTCATATGTTATTCACTGACGTTTGGGGACTTGCACATTTATCTTCATTCCATCATCATAGGTACTATATCATTTTTGTGGATTACTTCACCAAATATACTTGGTTGTACCCTCTCAAGCATAAATCTGAAGTCTCCCAAGCTTTCTACTTAATTAACAGGATGCCAACCAAAACACTAAACCATGACTCTCTTTACTATCGTTTATTCAACTCCACACCCAACTATCACAAACTCTGCATATTTGGACGCCTCTGCTATCCCTAGTTACAACCCTACACCACCTATAAACTACAACAAAGATCCCAACCGTGTACCTTTATTGACTATTCCACAACCATAACACCTATCTATGTCTAGAGCTTAAAACCGACAAAATCTTCGTCTCTCAGCGTGTGGTCTTCATTGAAGACACCGTTCCCTTTCCTCATCACGACATTACACAATCCATGATTGGCTACATTTCCCATAATCATAACCCTTCACTAACCCAAATAGATTTCTCCCACCCACCACACCTTTGCTAGCACCTCAACAACCAACCACCTTGACCTCTCTATCACCCGCAAAGCCTGACTCACCACCACCTAACATGTTGGGACCCGATCCGAGAACCAGATCCCAACTGAAAAACGGAGCGGAAAAACGGAAAATTGAAAAGCGAGAAATCGCTAGTCGGAATACAAATCGCATCATCGGAGCGAAAAATTTTGCATCGGAAATACGAATAACAAAGCGGAGAAACTCGAAAGGCAAAATTCCGAATCGAATGCGAATCGAAATAATCA
>JANZLK020000098.1:377047-388715 GCA_026937615.2 Erythroxylum glaucum
AAAAAGAGATCAAATAAAAAGAAAAACAAAACAGATGAAGTCGGACACAGACGTACACAGAAGAAAAACAAAACAAGGCGAATTCAGACACAGACGCAGGAGCAAAGCAAAGCAGACGCAGACGCAGACGCAGACGCAAAGCAGACGTAGATGTGCTCCAAAATTCCTAACCAACTTATCTAACTAGAGCTCCTTATATTTAATATATCATTATCAATGTCTGTATTATTTATTCTTCTAACCATGATTTCCAAAGAAATGACTAATGGAAAGGGTTAAAGGAGATCCAATCCAACATTAATCCCCCCTGGCTAGTAATGGAAGACTTCAACAACACCCTCAGTTCTTCCTTCACCTGGTAAAGTTTCCTCATATAAGTGTAAAACTTATTCCTTGTGAAGTTTAATGCTAAGCCTTTTAGATATTTCTTCTTTAAAACACTTCAAATTTTCCAAATAATCGTTAAACTTGAAAGGATGATTCCTTTCCTAAGAGTTAAAGAGGTTATAAACCAACACTAAAGTGTGGTAAGAGGAACAAGGATTATAGAATAAAGCTTCACTCTTAGGAAAAAAATTATGATCTATTAAGCATTAACTAATGCCTTGTACATCTTCTTCCTAAAGAAACAACTTCGCTTCTATTTATTACTCCAAGCACAAAGTGTCCCTCTATTTTTAAGTCTATTACATGAACATGGCTAGCACGATCACAAAAATCCTCTAAATAGATCCTAAGGCTTACATTTCCTTCTAATTTTGAAGAGTGAACCATACTATTGAAATCTACAAGTATGATCTAAGTTTATAATTGATCCAATTTCCTTTAGTTTGCTCCATAAGGTAATTCTTTGAAAAACATGGTTAAAAGAATAGACATATATAACCTAAGACCTGATATTGTCATGCTTCATCTTAAAAAATAAGTATATTAGCTTTTTGTAATGATTGAATGAAGTACCTCTAATCTATCAAGATTATATACAACCACTAATCTACCATTGTAATGACATTAGTGATTAGTGATAATAGGCTATGATTTTCTCAAAACATTTAGATTCTTTCATTTATTTTCCTTAAGCTTTATTTTGATAAGACCAATAAAACAAGTTTTAACAACATTTAATTAATTAAGAAAATTTGCTATTTTGTGTTATTAAGTCCTGTAATATTCCAAGAGAGTAAAGACATTATGAGGTGGTTAACGAGGGACCCTTATTCTTCATATTAGATTTCCTTTTAGTGAAACTCTTAAATTCATTACTTAATGAAGGTTTATAAAGCATTTTACCAAATTGAGGGGAATTAGAATCCAAAATTGGTTATGAGACTTCTGTTTTTTTTTTTTATGATTAAGCTAATACAGTCAAGTAAGCTTTATCGAAGTTTTTAATGTTGAACCCTACATCAATTTGAGGCTTAGTATATCTTTTATCTATTTAAGAACTGATAGGGATATTCTCTATTTCATTTAAACATTTAAGGTAAGAATTTATGTTTCAAAACTAAGCAAATTTTATCTTGGTTAGGAAGGCTTCCTAACTTTTGAGTTAAGGAAGAAGGTTCCCTTATACCTGCATCAATCATCTCATCTATTGCCTAATTATCCTTCTCATTAGCAATTTCCTCATTTCCATCTTCTTTATTGTTATCATTCACTTTTGAATCCTTTTACGTCAACTTTTATAATTCTCCCATGAAGAAAATTCTTCCAATTGGTTTAAGCTTTCTTGTGTTTGGTTACTTTACCATGAATAATTAAGTGAGACAACATCCGTAAACAAAATTTCATCTTCATTTGTAAACATAAAAGTCATAACATAACTCACTTTCTTCATACCAGTAGTAGCCTTACTAAGACATGAAGGTTTACCAACAAAATTTGCCAAATGACTAATTCCTTTAGTGGTCCAATATTGTAGGGAAATATTATGCATATTGATATATAGAGAGACTAATTTTTGCTTGATATTAAGCAATTATATTCTATTCTTCCATTTTTATATAAAAAAGGGTTTGTAGTTGAAGTGCTAAGGACTTGCTTTAATAATTTTTTAACCTTGAATAGTTAAATCAAACTAAAAAAGGAAAAAAGTTTTTTCCATTTCCTAAAATTTGCATCAATCTTTGTGGTTTCCAATGATGCTGATCCTAATTGTTCATAATGGGAAAAGGTGGTCACTTGCCAAGGAAAAAGTTAAGAAAAGTCACCATAACATTTGGAAGTTCCTTAAAAGGTGTTATTATTAATTTTCTTACAAAATCTGTAAAGGAAAAAGGTGTAACTTTATAAAAGGATAAGAGTCAAAACTTAAAGCCAAAATCTCTTAGCAGAAGGCTTGAATTAGGAACCAAAGTTTTAACGATTTAAAATAGGTGGTTGTGAATTGCCAGTAGTACTATTGCTAAGTTAGGAGGGTAGGTAAAGGAGCTAACGAAGGAAAGGCCCTAAAAAATAGAGGCACAAAGCTTAACATCTTGCTAAAAGTGGAAAAAAGGTAGGAAGATAGGAAAGTTAAAAAAAAATTACGGCAAAAGGAAACAAGAGAGTGAGAATGAATAAGGATGACCAAAGAGATGAAGAAGAAGAATAAGAATATGAGAGTGAAGTTGGGATAAGAAAGTAGTAAAGGAAACTGAATAAGGTGATCGAAAAACCAAAAGTTAGGGTTAGGAAGAGAGGAATCAAACACAAAAGAAGAAGAAGGCTAGAATAATCGAGAACAATTTGTGGAGAAGAGGAAAAAATAGTGGGAAAAAGAGGAAAGAATAGTGGGAATAAAACAAGAGCAAGCTCTATCTAGGAGAAAGTTGCATATGGAACAAGATGCTACTCATAAAGAAGGAAAAAGAGAAGTAAGAGCTTCTCTCTCTATGAAGCTATGTAGGAAAGTATTGAATTTCTTTTCTTTTAAGAGACAGTCGATAGTTCCTTACTAGGAAATAGTTTCTTTATTTTAATTTTAATAAATTATATTGCTCAAATAATAAGTCTACACTGTACAATCCTTACTACAGGAAAAAAAAAACAATGCAATCACCAAAAGCCACTTCGAGTAACATCCCAAAATCAACTATTCTACTCTAAATATGCCATCGTCGTCTCATTTCCATGCTAATATCCTCATGCTTTCCGGTGACTATTAGAGCCTCACGAATCACATTAACAATACTATCAGCTAACTCATACTTGTGACGTTGATGTTGCTTATAAATCCTTCAATTTCTCTCCCTCCATAGGTGGTAAATCACCATCTGAAAAGCCGTCCGAAGTATGATACTTTCTGGCCTTCTAGAATGGGTTCCCCAAATAAGATCTGCCAGCACCTCCGTCCACACATACGAGGAACACCTTCGGTTGGTGACGATCGCGGACCTCCTTACAGAGGGCGGTGACTGGCGATGGCCCGAATTCCAACAGTTTCTCCCGTCATTGGTTTGCCTGGCGATCGCTCAGTTTGGCCCTATTGACGGGCGTAGGGGGAGGATAGGCTGGTATGGGGTCCTTCGCCCCACGAGGAGTTCACTGTGGCTTCCGCGTATGCGCTTATAGAGGACCACGCTCGCCCCAACCGTACCAGGTTGTGGGACATCATATGGAAATGGGGAGGCCCTCAGTGTATTCGCTCATTTTTGTGGCTTGTTGCTAACCGCCGGCTTCTGACGAACCAACAACGGGTAGCCAGACATCTTGCCTCCAGCAGTAGCTGCCATTTCTGTGGGCAGGAGGAGACCACGCTGCATGTGGCCCGGGATTGTTCGCGAGCTTGTGGTCTCTGGAGTCATTTCCCTCGGGCAGTGGTGGATGGGGATTTTTTCCGCCAGGAGGTTGAGCCTTGGTTGGAGTGTAACCTCTCTTAGCAGGCTCCGGTGCAGCAGGTAATGTGGGCCACAGTTTTTGGGGTCACTTGCTAGTTCCTATGGAAATGGAGAAACAACAGCATTTTCGACCGGGCTTTTGGCTAGCCTGATGAGGGACACCGCGTTATCATGGATTATGTGGGGTGGATTGACCGAGCCCGAATGCTGGAGAAGGTTGTGTTTCCAGCGCAGGCCTTACCAGTGGGTACCCGCATCGGGTGGCAGAAGCTTGCGGCCGGCTGGGTGAAGGTTAACACCGATGGTGCCGCTTCCCCCTTTCCTCCCAGGGTTTGCTCTGGGGGTCTAATCAGAGATTGTTTTGGCGAGTGGCAAGGCGGAATCCAGCAGCACCTTGCTCAGGGCTCACCGCTTACCGCAGAGTTATGGGGTGCCCTCTCGGGGCTCCAACTGGCCTAGGACTTGGGATTTCGCCGTGTTATTCTTGAAGTCGACTCCCTTGAGGTTGTTTCTCTGCTCTCTGCTCCCATTGGGGTACTAACTGAGGTTTCTGTTTTGGTGACAGGTATACACCAGCTGTTGCAGCGAGAGTGGTTCGTTCAGCTGCAGCATGTATTCCGGGAAGGCAACCAGTGCGCAGACAGTCTCGCTCGCCTCGCTGGCGTGCTCAGTCCGGGTCTATTTGTACTGCACAAGCCCCCTATTGGTCTTCAGGAGATCCTTCGACGCGATGCGCAGGGCGCTATGTACCCAAGAGCGTTAATTTAGTATTGTAACTCCCTTGTGTAATAAAAAAAAAAAAAAAAGAGGAATGAGTTCTGCCAAGTAAATGTAACATTCGACTCCAAATCGCTCTACCGTCCACACATATAAAACAATCTTGTGTAACATAATCTTTGTGATTGGGTTTTATCACATAAGCACTGTGATTGTGTTTTATCTTATTTATTATTTCTAACAAATCACCTGAATCATGATGTTTGCTTCTGTTAGAATTTACAATTGGCCTATAGGCCCACACGAGAAGGAAAGTTGGACTACATATAAGTCTAAGTGAGGTTCCATCCTAAAACTAATTAGTGATAGGTGGAGTAGCCCACTAGACTTATATGTTAGTTTTCTTTCCTCTCTTTTTCTAATGTGGGACAAACTCACATTTTATATTTCAATACACCCCCCTCACGTGTGGGTCTAACACGTGACATAATCTATCAATTCGAGGGGTTAACGACTAACATAAGAGCAACCTGCTCTAATACCATGTTAGAATTTACAATGGGCCTACAGGCCCACATGAGAAGGAAAGTTAGACTACATATAAGTCTAATTGAGGTTCCATTCTAAAACCAATTGGTGATAGGTGGAGTAGCTCACTAGAGTTATATGTTAGTTTTCTTTCCTCTCTTTTTCCAATGTGGGACAAACTCTCACTTTATATTTCAACAATCTTGGTATTAAATCCCATGTCTCATTAACCATTAAGGCATCAATTCCTTCAGACGTTGCTTTCCTCCAAACTGATTGTTTTGTTGCTTCTTGGTATGTAGTGGGGGTGGTGAGTACAGTTGAAGTTATGTTATAACTTTTGGGTTTTAAATTTCCAGTTTTAACTCTGGTTACCATAGGGTGAGTGTTTTGAGGATTTGGGTTTAGATTTTGCTATGCTTTGTGGCTAGTTTGGAGTGTAGGAGGTGGTTAAGGTGCAATAGGAGAAGTTTGAGTGGCAGTTGTATTATCAATCGGAAGATCGAGGGTTCTGTTTGATTCTAGTAGTATTGAGGGATGAATTTGTGGCAGGGCAGGAATGTGACTTGGTTCGATTGAAGTAGGTTGTGGTGGATGTGGTCATACAAGTGAGAGAATGGAAATTGGCGATTGTGGTGGACCAAGAATTGAAGGTTTCCCATCGCTTTCCTTGAACAAAAAAACCTGTTCATCAAACAAGAGATGGCGTGAGTAAAATATTTGGTTAGTGGATAAAGGCAAACATTTATAACCTTTGCGAATGAGACTATAACCAAGAAATACACATTTAGAAAAACGAGGTTCAAGTTTGTTTTTAGTATAAGGTCGAAGCCATGGATAACAGCAACAACCAAAAACACGAAGGGAGTTGTATGCCAAGTTATGTTGAAAAAGGAATTGGTAAGGGGATTTGTGGTTTAACTTTGGGGTAGGTAAGCGGTTTATTGTGTAAACAACAGTTGCAAATGCATGATCCCAATATTTTAGTGGTACTGCCGAATGATATAGGTAGGCTCAACCAATTTCGATGATGTGTCGGTGTTTTCGTTCAGCACAACCATTTTGTTTGGATGTGTGTGGGCATGAGCTTCTTTGAATAATAGCATTACTAGCTAGATAACATTTCAGAGCTTGAAATTCCCCTCCCTAATCAATTGCTTTGTTAAATTTCGAGCTACTATTGAAATTTTTTTTAATAAATCCATCAAATAAATTTTTTACGAAGAAAGTAAATCCAAGTGTACTTAGTATAGTGATCAAAGAAAAGCACATAATATAGGCAGCCATCAGTTGAAAGAATTGGAGAAGGGCCCCATAAATTAGAATAAATTAATTCTAATGGCTCAGTAGCAGATAACTCGAATCTTGAAAAGGCAATTTATGTGATTTACTAACACAATATGTCTCATACAACGATGTATTTCTCTTATCAGAAACTAGCAATTTATTCAATGATAAAACTTTATTGACTATTTTTGAACAAGCTTGACCTAATCTGGCATGTCAAGTTGAAAAGGAAACTAAATCGCAAGTTGGAGAGGTATGATCTGGAGCAAGATAATAAAGTCCATCTTTAGTATATCCCTGGTCGAGTAGTTGTCTTGTCGTGAGATCCTTTATCACAAAAAAATTAGGGAAGAATTCAAGTGAGACATGATTAGAAATGGTAAACTGTCGATCCGAGGGCAAGTTTGTGTTAGATTTTGGAACATGAAGAATATTATTTAAAGCAAACTTGCGAGAAGTGAGAGAGATATTATTAGAGCCAATATGAGTAATAGGTAAGCTTTTACCATTTGTGAGAGCCACTTCATCAGTGCCCGAGTATTCGGAGTGGATTCCTAAATTTTCCAGTTCATAAGTCAAGTGATGGGTTGCTCCAGCATCAACAATCCATGGTTTGGTGTGTGCTGATGGGTAGGAGGAGTAGTTAGCCGCTGGTTTGGGGTTATGGGTAATGTTATTAGTGTATTTAGGACTTGGACATTGTTTGGAGGTGTGTCATTGGCCACGATAATTGTAACAAGTTGGTGTGAAATTCTCAGCTTGATTATGAAATCCGCGTCCACGACCTGAATATAAATGATAACTACCACCACCATATTTGTAGCCTCGACCTTGGCCTTGATCTCGAGTGTCACCACCATTGTTTTGATGGGCATGATAATGAGCAACAATAGGAGGATTGAGAATTTCATTGGAAGATTTAAGTTGGATTTCTTCAAAGAGAAGTAGACCAAAGAGATCATCAAAAGAAATAGAGGCTAACCTTGCTTCAATATTACGTGTAAATGGTCTGTAATCTGGACCCAATCCACGTAAGATGTGATCAATAAGATCATCTTCGGATATAGCAGCATCAAGTGCAACAAACTGGTCAAACAGTCACTTTGCATGATCCATATAGACAATAATAGTGTCATACCTCGATTTAAATCATGGAGAGCATTTTTTATTGTCCGAATTTGAGCTCGAGAACCAGACGCGTATGTGGTCTGGAGACAGGACCAAGCAGCATGGGCAGTTGTTGCACCAACAACCTTGGAGATGACAGATTCAAAGAGAAAGCTTAAGATCCAACCCAATACAAGTTGATCTTTTATGAACCAATCGGTAAATGCTGGGTTTGGTTTGTTGTCAAGTTCTTTGGGCGGAGGGACTACATAATCATCTATGTGATGATTTAATTGATGTCCACAGAGAAGTGGCATCATTTGTGTTTTCCAGATGGGAGATAATTAGAGGAGATGCGCTTGATTGTTACTTGATTATGGATTGACGGGAGAGATTTAGGCATGGAGGAGGATGAAGATTGACTAGCCGTGGTTGAGAAGCGAAAAAAATGGTATTTAAACATTTAATGGCTTTAATACCATAAAGAAAGGTAAAATGGTTTGGAATTGCAGACTCACGTTCTGCTGGCTGTCCAATGATATTTATATACAAGACAATCACAAATGTGATCAAAGTAAATCTCCATATGTGTGGGATTGTTACAACTTACAACAACATGACAAGATTAAATCCCTTTAACTTTGGGATAGAGATGGACTAAACAGATTTATCCACTTCCGTACCAGAAGTAAGCTTGCACGTTACTTTTCTGTTATCCGTGAATTCCATATGGATGTGGCTACTGGGATCGTTTGTTCCATGAGACCTACATCAGTGACCATAAATACCGTAGTATTCAAGGGAAATTGAATTCGTCTTGCCCCGTCTATTGCTGTATATAGTCTCATGTGGTAAAGGGTTAGATGGACAACATTCCAGGCATCTCCTTGAAGAATATAGACTAATAAGGATTTGAACCTAAAATTTCATAATTGTGTTGAGTTCAGTGTTTATTACTATTGGACAATTCCCTAACTTTTCTTCAAACAACTAGGAGTTGCACAGGGGGCTTATGGAACTGAAAATTGAGCAGAGACAGAAATAGCAGAGGACAAGTTAGGTCTTTGCCATGATCAAAGAATGCTTTTCTCCTTAGCTACACGTCCTTCACATTTTCGTACGAGTTCATTTTAAAACACTGATTTATTAGGGTTCTTGCCATCTGGCATAATAACATACCAAACCATACAGTACGTGCATAAGAACGACACTAAGAGAATAACAACATTGGCAACGCAGGAGCTAGAAACTTGTGCTACTAAGGTTACTTTTAAGGGCTCTATTTTTCTCCCGTCCTCTTCCAATGACTGAACATGCAATACTCTTCATCTATACTTGTTTATACTAAAAATACATTTATATCGCTTGTGCTTGGATATATATAGAAGGAATCGCCGCAATAGATGATCATTCGACGTTGTTCTCATTTGGTTTCTTTTGTTTGCAGGTGCAGACATAGTGGTTCATCTCCATGTGTTGATTGTCATTAGCTTTTGTGTGTATCGTTTCAACAGTGTCTCCATTTCCATTTGGTGGTTTCTCTTCGTCATCCTTCTTGGCATTCTTGTATGCCAGGTACAAGACAATTTGAGCAAGTCCCAGCAAAAATCCAACTACATTTGGTACCTAAAGTTGCGAAGTAGGGGTTTTTAAGAGGTTATTATGCAGCAGAATTTGAAAGATCTGTGCAGTTTGAAGTTGCAATTTGTCTCCTTAATTATTTAAAAATTAAATTAGAGACATGACGATTAGTTGCTGTAAATTACACTAATAATTCAACTTAATTAAGAGGAAATGTCCACAAGTTTCTAAGATAGTAAAAGTTGGTTTTGTTTACTTACTGCAATAAAGCAATCCCTTGTGAAGAATCCATAGAAGAACCAAGTGGTTGCGCTGAGAGTGAGGAAAAAGGACAAGGAGAAAGGCATGTATTCTACACTTTTTGTAGTTATCACCCGCTTCTGGAAAAAGGGTAAATAAGTGTGGAAAAGAAGTGTAAATTCAGTATCGTCACAATAGAAACACAGACAATATTCATGTCCAGTTAAGAATCATGAATTACCATAATGCTTAAAGGAGCAGCGAACACAGCCAGATTGAAAGCAGCACATATCCACCCAACAGCAGAAACTCGGTAAGAGGGCTTTACTAGTAAGATGGTAATAAGCATCATCAAGCCATAAGACCCCAGGTTGATGAGTATCAGCTTCAATGTCAGTATCTGCATGTAATGTTGTATACTGTCAGACGGTTGTGCTTGTGGACTTCTCATGATATAATGTAAATCTTGTTTAAAAACGTAATTATACAAAGTCTTGAGGAAGACATATAAGTCTTACCCTCTGCTTCTTGGATGCGTATAAGAGGTATATTGCAAGGTACGTAATTTCTATGACGGAACCAACGGAATTGATGGTAACGAGTAAAATGGCGTTAGTCTTGAGAAGACCATAAGTTAAGATCAATATTGCACTCGTAAGCGCCACCACATATGGTATGGACTGAAACCCTTCAGATGTTTTCTTTTTGCAGATCGTGTAGAATGTGGGGCTGAGAAAAACGAAAGTTAGAATAAAGAACTTGTAGCTACAGCGTAACTGGAGCAGAAATTATGTCCAAGACAAAAGACTCTTACAGTGGTGCCAAGAACAGCAAGAATCCGATAATGTTACCTATGGATGGCAAGAAACAAGTAAATGTTAACGCTAGGTGAAACAATTAAGCAGAAAGACGCTTTTGTACGTGAACAGTATACCTATGACGCCAGATACGAAGGCTAATTCCTCATGTGTCACAAACGCCATATTATGCCGTTGACGTTTCAGCAACCCAGATTCTTCTACTGGAGAGTTCAAAAGAAACAAATTTGTTTCTATGTGTTCCCTGAAGCTCTTAATACAACTATACCTACGCGTTCAATTTATACAAGCAGAATATGAGTTAGGCCACAGATTTTTGTCTGGCAGTTTAGTTAGCTTTGTCAAAGCTTGCGGGTTCGGGGAGATGACTCGTGCACGGGCAATAACTTAAATGCAGATTCTGAAAAAGGACACTGAAGAGTTTGTCCTTTGTTCCGTGTTTAGCAATCCCTCAGAGTCACTTCTTTTGTGACTGTCTCGTCTAATTTGTTTCACTTCATTAGAATCACAGAAATCACAGGACGCCTGTGACTGATAAAATTATTGGCATCCATTTTGGTTGTGGAGTTAAGTCTAAGGGTGAACACCTGCATGGCTTGTTTCCACTCTTCTTCGTAACTTGGTTGCAAAGAATGCCTGCAACTTTTGCCACCACGAATTCTTACCAGAATCTGAAACTTATGCATTTTCAAATCCATTGTTAAATCCTGGTACTTGGCAATAAGTAGCAATGAATTGCTGGAAAACCTATACAGTAGCTATACTTTCATTTGGCACTAGAGTAGGCCTGTCTTCTAATGCCATAAAGATGGAAATGGACTTGACAAACATGCTCTTCCAATTTGATATTGAGATGTCCCGAGTACACGTTTCAATTCACTACAAAATGCATTTCATTGCTTTTAAACAAGAAAAATGGTATTGCTATCTTTTCATTCTCATGACATGGAAAGCAACTTCCCACTGATTGTTCAAAGAAAACACGTGTAATCCCAGTTGAACTCAAATCTTCTTGACACTTTTGCTTAATATATGACTTTAAAGAAGTTAAAGTTGATTATCATCTGCTTTGTCCAAATACACTTGGGAACTCCTTCCATACTTCCTCCTCCGTTTTCCATGGATAAAATATTAAAACATGATCCAGAATGATCAAATTAATACTACACGCTGGTTCTCTAGATATAGAACAGAGAACATGATTTATGAAAAGTTGAAGCAGGTCTAAATTTGCATCCAACAACTGTTAAGCATATGTTCTATCGACCTTTATTTCCATAGACAGAAGTCATCATCAATGCTTAAAGTTCCCCCGGTTTAACACAATCGAACACAGAGAACTAGAGCAACTTATCTATAGCTGAATTTACTATGCTTTGCATGGTTCTCTTTTTCTTAATTAAATATGAATTATTAAATTCATCAAGGATGATTTACTGCTGTATAAATGAATCTATACTTATACTGTATAAGCGAAAAAATGGTATTTTAAAGGAAGTAGATGGATTGAAAGTCTCTGGCGATGTGTAATGGTGTATAATGTTTTTCGTATGTGGTCGCCGTGTTACCTAT
>JANZLK020000098.1:396652-407562 GCA_026937615.2 Erythroxylum glaucum
CTAGGTCCGAAAGTTCGATTAAGGAGTAATTAAGATTATCAACTAGTTGACTCTGAAATTGAGATAAGGATAACCTTGGGCTTTACTCTTAAAGAGTATCATTTTTTATTAATAAATTATGTTTTCAATTAGTCATTAATTAAATTATTGATTAATGGTTTAATACATGAATTACAAGGTGTTTCATATTTATATTTTGTTATGTATATTGAAATGTATTGATTGTTAATTAGCCGAAAATGTGTTATTAGATAGAGACGGGTTAATAATATGTTGTGAATAATTGGTAAAAATTGAGAATTGGTGGTTTGCCTAGGATAGGATACATTCGATGGTGTTAGATGGATAAATTAAGTTGATATGAGTAGGTGGTGACTAGGTATCTATCTGTGGAGCAAATATCAAGGCATCCTAAGTCTTGAGAATGTCCTATGTTGATGACTAGGTACCGGAGTGGTATTGGGATATCTTAAGTCTTAGAGATATTATGTGTCGATGGCTAGGTACTAAAGTAGTACTGAGGTACCAAGAGAGATTGAGAAATTGAGGTATCCTGTGTCGATATTTATACATTTAATTACGTATCTACTTGGTGAGTGATTATAAGGAGATGAGATACGATGAGTTGACAAATCATTGTATGTAAGCCTACTAGGTTAAGCTAGACTTAAGCAATTCAGTTAATTATCAGATAAAATATAAATAACAGTTATGTATTAATTTTTGTATTAATCATCATTTGGTAAAATTTTTGAGATGGGCGTTAATTGTTCGGATTAAAATGAGTATTAATGTGTATCTTTGTATTATATCAATATTTTAATCACTTGACTAAGTCTTATATTTTTTAAGTTATTTAATTTTACGGGTATAGTCGGTTATCTTTACTGAATAAGTAGCTCATTTCTTGCTTTTTTGCCATTACTTTTTTGGGAGATTGAGTGATTGCCGATAACCTAGTGTACAGGACATATCAAGTAGATTTTAGGTAGAGTCAGTAGATTAATTCAGTTAAATTATTTGAATGTATATATTTTAAAATTATTTGAATGTATATATTTTTGTGTTTGATAAATAATCCTCTCTTTTGAATCTAATAAAGAATTAGATGATTAATGATATGTTTTAGAAACTATTTGGTTAATTATGATATAAGAATTTGGAGCGTCTCATCGTCAATGATCTTAGCTGTGCCTGCTCTCTTTTTCCAGTTTGCTTGTATCCTAGAAAAGTTAATACCAATATATGAATTTACGTTGGCAAGAAGAGTGCAACCGCAAAAAGGTAGATTACACTTGGTTCACTGTCTGCTGAAGCTTTTTTTTTCTTTTGAAAAGGTAAAGAATTGTGTTAAAATAAGAGGTCTTTACAAGAACTAGGAAATCAAACCATACATCACAACGACAACATTTAATCAAGAGCATAGCACAAGCCACGCTGACGGTGTTTCAGAAACTAAGGGGTCGTTTGGTTCCACTTCTATTTTTCTGTTGTTGTTTTTGGTTTCTGTTTCCTATTTTCGGTTTTTGTTTTTTTCCTTAAAAAAACGAAAACCTGTTTGGATGAAATTTGTAATATAAAAACTGAAAACAAAAACATGTTTGGTTTTATTATCATGTTTCTATTTTTTTGTAATTATACTATTTTTAAATTAATTAATTATCATTATAGCTAAATTTAAATATATACTAATCAAATATTATTAAAAAAATTACACATTAATTGTATATAATAAAATTACATAAATTAGAAATTACATTAAGTCGTTCTAATCAATAAAAGATGTCCAGCATAATTATCAAAAAAATTGCTCATACTATAATTCTTGAAAATATAATAGTATTATCATTTACAAAAAGAAACATAAGTCAATTAGAAATAATATAATCACTCTATATTTGTCTAGCAATTTCATCTCGCTTCCGAGATATACCCAACCAATATCTTAACGATTTCTTGTTCCTCCACCAAAAGAGCTCGAATAATCCTCTCCCTAATAGCAACTCCAGACAACACCCCACCATAAGCACGATTTACGATTAGCACAATACCCCATCATAGGCACGATTTACGGTCCTATGATTCTTGGATTGCATGTAGCGAGGAGGCTCAACAGAGACAACTTGGGAAAGTCCATTTAATATTTCAATTACATGAAAGGCACGTTGCATTTAATGCATTTAACATTTCAATATTGCATTTAATGCATTAAAAGACTTGAAGATTTGCATCAAAGGCATTTAGTGTTTCTCATGTTTCATAATCTTCAAAGATGGCTTCATCGGGAAAGTAGAAGCAAACCCCCATTAAAAACCCTTGATAAGCATTCTTGTAATTCTGGGAGCTTTGTGCTTGAAGAAGCAGAGGCAGAAAATTTGAGCGATGAAGTTGTAGGCTGAGCTGAAGATTCTGCTAGCTATTCTTCTTCTCTCGCGAAGAACAGATGCTGGAATTAACCCTGCCGCATTAAAGGCCTCCATGGTATAATTCTTTGTCAAGCAGAAATTTCAGACAGCATCAAAGATCAAACTTTTATTTTCTTCAATAGACACAGTTTGTCTGTTTCAACAGCACTTACAAGGGCTTAGAAGACAGTAGAAGAAGAGTGCCCAGTTGCCCAGTTGTCTGTTTCCAACTTTTCTGGTTTTTCTTGCTTTGGTAGCCTTGAACCTTGCCAAAATACCCACGTTTTCCTCATCATCATTCGTGCACTAATATTTTCACAAAGAAAGACCGTTTCTCTTCTCAGCCACGGCGACGGTAGCTAAATCATATGCCTGCTTCAGCTTCTCTCCAAAAATTCTCTTCGTTTTGTGGGTGAGAGAAGTATCATCGGAGACACCATGATGATGCTTCATGGTTTTCGATTTGGTGTCTTGGCTTTGGATTTGTGAAGGGTAAGATATTAGAACCAACTTAGCGAATGACGGGTGTATATATAGACAATGGAAGAAAAGCTCAAGAGGGTGAAAGCCAGTGGCATAATCTTATATGTATACCTTGATGGGTTCTGAGAAGGTTTTAACATTCAAACTCACCTACACTATTAAACTGTAAGTTACTGATAATAAACAGAGCATGCACTAATAGAAAGCCATATCCATGTACTGAAAGAGAAAAACGAAAGGAACAAATACAGATAATATTAAATATAACACCAACCTGGATTCAGACGAAGACGAGGATGCAAGTCAGCGCAAAGAGGAAAAAAAACAATAGTTGAAGATGCAAGACGGCAAGAAAAATATGTTTTAGAAGAAACGAAAACCTGTTGTGAAATATTAGGGAAACGTAATTTTCTGGTTGACTTAATATGGTTGCAGTTTTTTTAAAAAAAACACGACAACGCAACAATAAAAACCAAACATGTTTCAACGTTAAGTTTTATTTTTAATAAAAACCACAAATAAAAACAGAAAAAAAATGAAAACAAACACACCCTTAGTATACAACTGTTTCTCCCTCATAATCTATAGAGCTAGCCTCAAATGTTCGAACTTTCTAAAAATTGGACCTCGAATCGGGCTAGGCTAGGGCAATATAACATTATTTTGTTAAAAACAACGTCATTTGGTATTTTTAATTTAAAATTTTTCAGTCATTAGGCCAGAGCTCGAGCCCTAACGCCCAGAACCAGCCCCCTCAGCCCATTATCATCCCTATTAACTTTGTAAAGGACTTTTGCTGATATCAATGATCTTTGTGTCGTTCAAAAAGTATGTCATAGGCATTCAAAATTTAGAGATGTTTTAACTTTCCGATGAACCAAAAAAGATATTAACAAGGTGACTAATAAATGCACAAATTAGTCATACAAGGACTGAAAGTAATTTAGTAGTTGCTAGTTGTTACCCATCAAGTCTCTATGGTCCAATAAATAACTTTCAAATTAAAAGAATACATAAAGGAAAGAACATGTTGTTTAGTTAACTACATATGTCGAAATCGTAGAATTAGTTCTCTTGAATCACCTCCTAGATAATTGAAGAAGTTCAACAATAAGAGTAAATTGTTAGAAAGTAAACTTGGTTTTGTATTTGACTAATCAAATAAACAAGCCAAATTGGATTTGACTACCTTTGGACAGCTTCATTAAAGTTGTGCATATAGTTGACAGTCAGCAGACAACTTTATTAAACTTGTCCTTATAGAACTCCCTATATATATGGCCATTTGGTTATTACTTTGCTTTGCATTGTACAAATCAAGAAGTAAAGAGAGAGAGAGAGAGAGAAAGGTTGTATATTGTGTGAAATCTTTGTAAAGTTCCCCAACTCCAACAAGTTGTGCAGTGAGAAGTGATCAATAAAGGGAGTGTATATTTTGACAAATAAGTTTATTTTTAGGCAATCTAATTGACAACATCTAATATCAGAGCTCAGTTAAAGTGCTTAAGTAAATCAAAATGGCTTCGAGTTCAATAACTAAAATTTAACAAGTTCAACCAATGCAATTATCTATTTTCAAGTTTAGTAGCAAAAACAATTTTGCGATTTGGAAATGCTTGATGGAGTTATATTTGAGAAGCAATGGATATGGAGAAATTTTGGAGAAAGAATTAGTAGAAAAAGAAAAACCGACAGCTGAAGAATCATAACAATTAGTTCGTGATTGTTTATTAAATGAAAAAACCTTGTTTTTAATTTGTCAATATGTTAAGTTATTGATTCTTGAAAAAATATTCCATATTAAAACAGCAAGGGATGCTTGGAATATTTTGATCAAAATGTATGAAGGAGCTGACACAATTAAATGAACAAGTCTAGAAAGTTTGAAAAGGCAATAGGAGTTGATAAAGCAAGTTAAAGATGAAAGTATTCATGGTTATTTTTCATGAATGCAAAAATTGAGCAATGATGAAAATAATAGTCATGAAATTACGGAGAAGATCATGCATATGTTAACAAGTTGATTTGATTATGTTGTCACAACCATTGCAGAGTCTAAAGGTTTGGAGTCCATGACTCTCAATGGTTTGCAAGCCTTATTAAAGTCATGTGAAATGCGTATGAATGAAAAATCACCAAACACAATGGAGCAAGTTCTAAAAGCCCAAGCAAATTTGAGAAATGAGAAGAAAATTGCAATAGGCAAAACAGAGCATACTTAAAGAAGTTCAAATTTTAGATGCATAGGAGGCAAAAATTTCAAAACCAATTTTATACCAGGAGCAAGGGAGAGTGAATCTCCTTAAGATAAATCCAACATTAAATGTTACAAGTGGAAAAAGTTTGGTCATTATCAATCTGAGTGCAAGTCACATATTCAATTTCATAATTGTAAAAAATATGGTCAATATAATAGAGAATGTTGTTCTCGAAGATAAGAACATAATGATAATTGAGCTGGAGTCATTGATAATAATAACCCAGAGACCTTGTTGATAGTCGCTCATGAAGCCAGTAATAGTGACAATTGCCATTGGTTATTAGATTCAGGTTGTAGTAATCACTTAAGTGGAAACAAGAAAGTTTTTGCTGAATTAGACAAATCATTTCATTTTTCAGTAAAGCTTGTCAATAACTACTAGATTCTAGTTTTAGGAAAAGGAACGATTGCTATAAAATTGAAGAATGGGTCTTTAAATTACATTTCTGATGTGTATTATGCTCCTACTCTTTGCCATAATCTATTAAACATTGGATAACTATCAGAAAAGGGTTACAATTTACCCTTCAATAAAGAGTAATACTTCTAAAGTCAATAATGACATCCAACCGTTTATTTCCAACATATCTTAACTACGGTAATACTTCTTGCTATAATACTATGACTATCAATGATAATTGGCTATAGCATATGCGACTTGGGTACTTGAATTTTGGAAGCATTAAGTTTTTTGCAAACAAAGAGCAGGTTTCAAGCTTGCCAACCATTCAAGTTTCTGAGCAGATCTGTGAGTCATGTATAATAGGACAAAAGCATAGAGACCCATTTCCTACAAAGCAGGTATGGAGAGCCAAATGTCCACTAGATCTCGTGCATTTAGATCTATATTATGTGGAGGTTTCATCAAAATGGAGGTAACAAATACTTTATTACAGTTTTTGATGATTATAGTAGAAAGGTGTGGGTTTATTTTCTGAAGCAAAAATCTAAGGCATATGAAGTACTTAAGAATTTTGTAGCGCGTATTAAAAAAAAAGTGGTTATTCTTTTAAGACTTTGAGAATGGATAGAGGCATATAATATATTGTTTGTGATGATTTCTTAAGAAAACATGAAATGAAACATCAGTTGGCTATTAGTTAGACTCCTTAACAAAATGGAGTGATAGAAACTATCATGGATATGGTGAGAAGTATGTTATTTTGTAAGAAGCTATCTAAAAGTTTCTGGGCAGAGGCCCTGGCTTATGCAGTCTATATTTTAAATAGGTGCCCTGTTAAAAGTGTTCGGGATAAAACTCCATAAGAAGCATGGAGTGGATAAAAGCCCAATCTTAGTCATATGAGGGTATTTGGTTGCATAACATATTCATATGTGCCTGATGAGTTGAGAAAGAATCTAGATGACAAGGCAAAAAAGTGCATATTTATCGGTTACAACAAAAGGTTATAAGCTTTATAATCCAAAGATTCAAAAAGTGATCATTAGTTGATAAGAGTGAGATGCATCGTGTTTTAAGGTATAGCTTGATATATGTTTATCTGTGTATTCAATTGTGTTTTAATGCTTGGCCCCTCCACAAGGCAAAGAAGGCTGCATTGATTGGTTGCATGGTTTCAAAATAAGTTGGCGTTTTTCATGCATTCAATTATGGCTGATTGTTATAAGTCTACAAAGGAGGCACCTACCATAGTTCATGCATTCAACAATTCGGCTGGTTCATTAATTCAACAATTATGGCTGTAGTTGGACGAAAGCTTAGAATTCATCAACTATAAATAGAGGCTTGCATCTCAAGCACAATGAACACTCACTCATTCCTTTTTTGTTTTTGAAATCCTCTATCCTCTCTGTATACTGCTAAGCCTTTTGTTCCAGCCTTTGTACTTGTACACATTTTTACATATTAGTAAAATTGCTCACCCTCCGGCCGTGGACGTAGGTCACATTGACCGAACCACGTAAATCTCTGTGTTCAGTGTCCCATTTTATTTTTGGCTTTATTTATTTTCGTTATTATCTATTTGGGCTATTATATTAAACCGGGATTGGATCTAGGGTTATTTCCTTAACAAATAGTTTAGACTTTAGATAACTATAATATGGAATGAGATCTTACACATATGGTCTCTCTCTTTTCAAGTAAAGGACCACTGTACAAACCAAGATCTACCAAGAAAACTTCTCGGCTTAAATGAAACTAAAATCACGACTTATAATAATCTAGAAGATGAACTCTCTCCGGTTCTCATGGCTAACAACAGTCCTCTTTCTTGTCAAATGCCGGAACTTCATGTCCTCTGATGCCAATTTTGTTTCATTCAGCAGGTCTCTTAATTGAAAAGACTGATTTAAAACTTCTTTTTAATTTCCTTACATGCAATGAAACGGTAACAAATTAGCCTTAACTGTGTGACAAGCATCACTTTTTAACCAATTTGGATCAACCCTATCGATTCACGTTGCAATTCCAAAGATCTGGACAATGACGTTGGTGATGAAGAGCCTGATCCATGCCTTCCTCTCTGCATTCAGTGAACAATCTAAGTTACCTTGAAATTTCATACAATAGTTAGTGAGTAACATACGATAACATAATATGTAATCAACCATGTCAGCAACTGTGTTTGCCCACGCCGTCTCTATCTCTTCATAGACGACATCAATAGTTGGTCGGCCTTTGCTTGATTTGGCAACACAGAGGACAGCAATTTGTAAGATGGCTTCAAAATCTGCCCTGTTCAGCCTCCCCTCGAGCCTTGGATCTTCAATATCGGATAAAGGACGTTTTCCACAAGAAACATCTTTTGCCTTCATAGACAACACAGTATCTGTTTTCTTTTGTGCTATAATGCGTTTAAGTACAGGAATTGTAGGCTCTAGAAATATCATAATACCTTTCTAGTGAGCTGTTCTCTGGCATCCAGATCCAGATCAATGACTTTTTGCCCTGATAATAGTTGAAGTATAACGATACCGAAACTATAAACATCACTAGCGCAGGTTAACTTGGAATTGCTCATGTATTCTGGGTCCATATAGCCTATGGTTCCTCTAACATCTGTAAACACTTTGCTCTCTTCCAAACCCAGCATCCTTGCCAAACCAAAGTCTGATAGCTTTGCTTCCATGTTGTCAGTCAAGAGGATGTTTGTAAGCTATGAAGAAGAATGAAACATCATAAGACCTCTAGAAATTAGCTATTCATATATGTGCAACGAGTATTGAATAGAGATTAGGAAAACTTAACAGATCATGCTTAGAACTTATGCAGCACAGTAAACTTGAAGAAACTAAGAATGGAACTCATATCATTCCTTGGTTATGCAGAGCCTGGGTCTTATGAGTCGGGATGTTATTCTGTTTATCTGAACTTTGCAAAACTTGGTTTTACAAATTTTCAATGTCAATCTGCATGTTTGTGTTTTTAGGAATATAGGAATATTTTCAAATGCCTTTGTTGAAACATGCGCAATCCGTATTGAACCGAATAATTCTATATGCTTCTTCTTAATCTACGAAGCAATTCATGTTTTTTACCTTGACATCTCTATGAACTATGCAACCATCTATATAGTGGTGGAGGTATCGGAGCCCAAGCGCACAACCCCTTAGGATATTAACTCTTGTATCCCATGTCAAGACAGCGTCTTTTCCTGCATAGACATATACGCAGCCACTATGCAACTTGAA
Organism: Erythroxylum glaucum; assembly: GCA_026937615.2. NCBI lineage: Eukaryota > Viridiplantae > Streptophyta > Magnoliopsida > Malpighiales > Erythroxylaceae > Erythroxylum > Erythroxylum glaucum. Next base: position 405,455 of record JANZLK020000098.1, read on the forward strand.
GATAACGTAAAGCGGATGAATAATACATTTAGGCCTCAGAAAACAGTCTGATCTCTGTGAGAAGCAAAAAATAACATACAAAGAATACTAACAGAATAATCCTGAAGAAGATATTACTTAGGAGATGGTGAGCCAAATTGCCAGAGGAACAATATTCATAGACGAGATACCGTTCGCCTCCCTCGATGCAGCAGCCAAAGAGACAAACGAGGTTCGGATGTCTAACTCTTGAAAGTCCTGCAACTTCCCTTTGGAAAGAATCACTGGAGTTATGCTGATATATGTGTTTGACGGCCACAACTTGACCACTGGGCAAAACACCTTTGTAAACCTCCCCTGCACTCCCCTGTCCTAAGCTTATCTTATCGTTGCCGTAACTTATGGCATTCTCGATCTCCGCTATGGAGAATCTATAGAGGCTAGACCATGAAGTACTCTCTTTAGATCGAGTTGCTGGCTTTGGGAACCTCTTCTTCTTCTTGCTCTTAGCCACGTATCGTATCAGAAGAAGCACCAGCATCAGGACAATGCTTGCTATAATGATGGCAAGAACCATTTTCACCGCAGAACCTGAGAAACAGCTTTGTCGTTTGTTAGTCATAAACTTAATAATAGCGCTAAAATCTGTGATTCATGTCAGAGCACAAAAAGGATGACAGACAGGTGATATATACAGATGAACTTGGACTCGTTTAACCACAAAAAGTAGTAGGTTAACTTACTTCTTAGCTTGATGTATCCGGGATCTGTTCAGAAACGCAAGAAGCAATGTCAAGAAGAACTCAAATTCTGAAACAAATCTAGCAGTATCAGTGACGAAATTATAAAGACAGAGAACAAGTCCAATTGCATGAACAGCTTATTGTACAAGACAGAACAAGAGGATAGGAAATGGATATAGCTATTACCGAATACACGTAAGTTGGACAAACACCTGTAGAAATCATCGATTGAAGATCGATCATCTATTCGTGAAGCTACAATAGCAATAACAACAGCTATTATACACAACGATGCTCCCGCGCCATCATTAATGTCCGCCTTCAAATGTGATAACATATTATTCCTCACATCCATAATTGCCTGTGTACAATTACTACATGCATTGTTGAACGAAGAGCCAAAACTGGAGCACAAATTCAGTGCCTTTTGGAACACCAAGTCCTGCTGGATTGATGACAAAGAAAAACTCGTACACGCATGACTTCCGTTATAAAGTTTATCAAAACCACAAGAATGGGCAGACACATCCTTCTCTTGAAGAACGTTGCGGTTGCATGATTCCCACTGTTCTTGTGGCATGAAAATGTTATTGCCTATGGTCTTGTTAGCGTGCTCGGCGAGATTTTTGGTTAGAACATCGAGAACATATCCACAACAAAGCGTCGTGCCAATGCTTCCCAAGTACTTGATCTTCTCCTGATGGCCCATGCAGTCTCCCGTCGGCTGATATGGAAACTCGTTGAAGTTCAGCTGACACTGACCTGCAAAAGCATTGTTAGTGCTCTCAATTATACAATACTTTAGATTCCTGGGTTCCTCCAATATTATAGAAGTTGTAAACATACACATATACTGCCCATACAGGCAGGATAGATTAATGAGAAAGAAATAAACAGAACCTGAGGGGGCAACTGTGGCAGGAGATCCATCCGAGAAGACACGGAAGAAGAAGATCGCAAAGCAGAAGAAGCCAAAATTCGACGTCGTGTATACTGTCTTGATCATGTGTACAACGTTATTTTCTATAATTAAACTTTGCATAGATAGTTCAGGCCATGAGACGAGGAAAGGTAAGTTCCTGAAACTCTTCTCTTGAAAGGGTGTAACCATGCACTTATAGTTGGTGGCTTTCTTGCAAACGTCGCTCGATCAAAGTGAGCATATTGTTGTTAGCCATCTTTGCTAATGACAGCTTGCATTTTAGACCTCGAAATCACCGAGTGCGGATATGTATAGTTGTATACTTCAAATCTTCTTTACGTTGTAGATGATAAATTATGGTGGTTATTAATAGAATTAGAAAAAAGATTTATATCGGAATGAAATGATATAGAATGATAAAGGTATAAGTATTTTATTTTAAATAGTAAAAATATTTTAAACCC